>JAOTQJ010146313.1:0-34363 GCA_025642045.1 Solanum sejunctum | reverse complement strand
TTCCCTGTGGGATTTAACCGTAACCTTGGTTAGATTATACATCTTGATAACGACCACTTTTGCCTTAAAAAGGAGATGTATCATGGGAAATATCATAGCTCATATGGTCGTAAATGTTTTTACGATCCTTTTTCATAAAGTGTAACATTTAATGTCTTTATTGCATCACATGTGTTTTATATGATGCATTTATTTTACTTCATATTAATCTTTATCCGTTCTTTATATTTAAGAATGTTTCAATACTGTCATTACAATTTCATGCATAGAGACTTCTAAATTTCATGCATGATGACATTATAATTTCATGTTTGCATTGCATCTCACATAACTAGTACATTCCAATGCACTAACACATTTCATTCCTACATGATGTTACTATGTTATCCTTAGGCATCAAAGTAGGTTATGTGTGCCAAATATTAGTGGGATAAGGGAATTGATTTTGAAAGAGACCTATAATTCATCCTATTCTGTTTACTATGGTTCTACAAAGATGTATAGGGATTTAAGGGAAGTATATTGGTGGGATTGTATAAAGAGGAATATTGCAAACTTTGTGGCCAGATGTGTGATGTGCTATCAAAATATAACACATTTGATGCTTAAAAACTTGAAATTTTATGTGTTCGCAAAAGGATGTTAGTAGATTTGATGTGTTTTTTTGTTTGTTTTGTAGGACTATAGGGCTGGCAAAGTTTTTGGGCTAAGTATGCTTTGCAGAAATTCAAGTTTTTATGAGACTTTTTGCGGGACATACCGAATTCCATTGGCCATAGATTTTGTTCGTTATAAAATTAGAATGAAGGGTGATTTTCTGAAGTTAAGTCTATGAACACACAGATGAGCCATAGACTTGGTGTCGTGCCCTGAGGATCAGCAAGTGGGGAGTCGCTTAAATGTTAGCAGAAGAAATCCTTTAGGGGACATAGAACTTTATATGGTCCATAGATAGGTTTTGTAGAAGTCAGCCTAAGAATTAAAGATGAAAATTATGAAGGCTCGACTATGGGCTGTAAAACATTATACGGCCCGTAGAAGTGCCCATAGAGCCTGCCGACTCAATTCTCTTATTTCATTTTGGTTTTGTTTTTTAAAGATTATAAATAGCTTTTTAGATTATTTTTCATAACAAACATTACAAAACAATAGCAAATAGTAGAGAGCTTTAGAGAAACACCTATGAAACACTATTTTATGCTTTTAGTTCAATCTTTTGATTCCTGGTGAAGAGCTTGGATTTATTGTTCTTAATTCTCTTTTGTAAGTGCTCAATTATGTTATTCAAATACATGATTCTTACATGTACACTGATTATGAGTAGCTAAATTCACAAATTGGATTGTGGAAACCATGAAGAACTAACAAAGTAAAATCGGATAATTCACAATTCTTGAATAGTGTACATGCATGTATTAATTAATTCTCTTTGGTTTGAATACCTTTTAGTGGTAGCCAATGTTAGAACTTATCTAGTGTAACTGACTGGATCAAGGTAGTAATGAATATGAAAAGAGATTAATTAAGAAGATTCGATTGATATTTCTCGTCTAATCAACAAACCCGAGCTAAGGGGAGGTTGTACTTGAACAATAGGTAAGGGTTAGTAATATCCCACTACGAGGATGAATCAAATCATATAGTAAAATTTACCTCTAGCCTAAATTAAAGAGTTTGGCAAACTTAACTTACCGTTTTGCATGTGACACACTGGAAAAGAATTCGATTATTTGGTAATACCGATTTAGGAAATCATGGGAAACACAATACCCTAGTTACTCTTCATAATGATTTCACACGTGTCTCAATTTAGGATTACTTTTTATAGTTGTTATGAACCCCCCCCCCCCTTTGAGGAGATAAGTAGGTTAATCCACCCAAATTGCTTTAAATTCTTCAAAGTCTACAATATTCTTTGTGAGTTCGACCATAATCTTGGTTAGGTTTTATATCCTGACAACAACCACTTTAGCCTTCAAAAAGGAGGTATAACTTGGGGGACATAGTGATTTTGGTGCATTTGCCAGGGAATACAACTAGACTTGTTTAATTTCAATAGTTTGTGAATTAATCCTTAATTCCCTCATTTTACGTTTTTTGTTATTTTTTTATTTTGGGGTGTAGGTGTAGTGTATGCCAAACATGTGAAGTCGAGGCATTCCCTTAACTTTATTAGACCTAGAGATCCAGAGAAGATTGAGAAGGATGGGCCAAGATAGCACAACCAACATGATTAATGCAGCTCTGAATAAAAACCAAAATGAGAATGAAAATGACAACAACCCAGATTCTCTAGAGGATGTTGATCCATAACCACAGGACTTCAATGCTGAAGCTTATTAGTGGAATCAATATCACTGAATCCTATGGCTAGGGATGTAACTGGAGTCATTGTGTTACCACCACTAATAGATGATACAAAATTCATAGTTTCGAGTGGGTTACTTCAGATGCTGCAGAATCATAGGTTATTCATAGGGTTATCGTCAGATGATCTGCATAGTCGTGTACATAACATTGTGTTTGTCTATAAGAGTGTAATGGGGTCTCAAAATCTGTCCATGGATGCTATCAGGATTTATGTCTTCTCATTATCTCTAACAAGCAATGAAGCGCTATGGCTATCTGAGCTCCTGTAGAGTTCGAAAACCAATTGGTATGAGTTGCAGAAGTCCTTTTTGAGAGGTTTATCCTAAGATTAAAGAATATGAAGTTGAAGGATCAGATAAACACTTTATCTCCATACTCAAAAAGTCCTCATCGGCATTCTTCTTATTGAGGCATTAGACAAGATGCCTGGATATATGAAGTTTATGAAGGACGTGGTTATGAAGAAGCGAACTGTGAGTTTGGAGCTCTCGCAAGAGCTTTAATATTGTAGTACAATTGCTAGAAGGTCCTTCATGTAGAAATGAGAAGTTCCTGGTGCTTTCACTATACCATACACAATTGGAGATATTGAGTTTCAAAAGGTCATTGTATGATCTCGGTGACAACATAAATCTGTTGCCCCTTGTAGTCTTTAAAGAGCTATGATTGGGAACCACTACTCCCATGAGCATGCAATTGTTGATGGATGACCATATGGTGAAAAAACTTGTAGGGATACATTATGATGTACTCATCAAAGTTGAGAAATTCATATTCCCCGCAGACTTTGTGATCTTGGATTGCCAAGTCAACTTTGAAGTCTCAATTATTTTGTAAATGCCGTTCCTTCTCACTGGTCGAGCACTAGTGTATATGAAAGCTAGCCAACTCAAGTTTATTGAATGATGAAGAAGTTATTTTCAATATTTGGCAGTCAATGAAGAGGCTAGATGACCTAACGAAGGATGTTTAGGCACTTGGTGAAATCTGAGTAACCAAATTGTCCGTAGTGCTTCAATAATAAATCAAGCACTACTTGGGTGGTAACACAAAATATTTGACGGAATAATTGTAATATTGTTTTGTTTATAACTTTTGGAATTATAGGTAGTTTATGTTTTCACATTTTTGTTGGGATTTGTGGACATTGGACTGGTTGAAATATAAGGTAATAATGTCTTATGTGAAGAATGTGCAAGTACATGACTAAGTTAGCCATCATTGCCCAGAAGGACATCAAAGAGTGTTTCTACTATTGGTTCTACGGGCCGTATCTAAAACTATGACAAGTACACTATCTTATAGAACAATTTTAGTGAGCTAAATGTTGTGCACTCTAGTCCACTAGCTAAAATTATGATCCATTGATAAAACTATGGGCTGTGAATGAGTTTCATGGACCCCAGGTAAGTTTTTCTGTTTTTGGCTAACTTTGGAGGTTCTATAACTAACTGTACAAGTCATATTAAAAGTTACGGCTCATAGACTTGTTCGTGAAAGCCAATCGCCAAAATAAGAGTTTGGACATTAAACAAAACCAGGATCTGCAGGTTGTAAAATACTCTATAAGCCATAATCGGTGTTTCGTAGAGCCTGGGTCTATTAATTTTTGACCGACCTGGTCAACCTATAAATAGAAGCGGTCAAATTTATTTGACCCCATTCATCCCTAAAAGTAGACAAAAGTACCCAGCACCCCTACCCTTGTTTTTCCTATAATCAACGACCGACCATCACCCCCTTTTCCAGCCAATTTCCAGCAGTTTTTGGCAACCCTGGGTTTCCCTTTCCTTGGATCCTCCTTAATTTTCTAGCAACTTTTTCTCTCAAATACAGTAAGTTCTTGGCCCTAAACTTTTTTACATACCGCACTTGTTATGATTAAGTTGAAATTAATTTTCAGGCATAGTAATTTTACTAGTAAAAGTGTGAACTCGTGTGTGTCCATTTTTGTTCTTAAATTTGAATAATGACTAATAATGTTGCTAATACTTGAATTTCATTGAAAGTTAGATAATTGTGTTTGTGACCTTGTCTATATATTTTAATAATGTATATGACAAATATATCATCATATGTCATTTAAATTGAATTGGCTATGTGCTTGAAAAATCGATGCGTGATGGCATATGCATGTATTTTGATGCTAACTCATTCAAAAAAGGGTCAGTTGGCTTGGGAAAATATGTAAAATGACATTAAATGGGGTTGTATGAAAAGAGTTGCATGTGAGGTGTTGGGTGTTTGATTGAAATCATATGGGGCTGTGCAATAAGTTTTCTTTAATGCTGAATTAATAGTTAAAAGATCGAGTGGGGTCTGTTTTAATAGGCTTGGAAAGTTAGGCTTCTGGTTTTTTCACTCTACGAGGTCTTCTATGGCCCATGTAGATTTTCATAAGTCATAGTTGCACACCGTATAAAAATCAAGAAACATAAAGTTTTTGAGAATCCACCAGACGAGACCATCTACGAGATGTATAATATTTTATAAGACAGACAGGTCTTGGAGATCCCTACCTATAAAAACCTTTAACACTGGAACACTTCTATGACTCAGTCTATGAACTGTAAAGTATTCTTCGAGTCATACCTGGTCTTATAGATGAAATTCCAGCAAATAAAATATATGAACACTATTTTTATGAGGGCCTTTTATGCCTCATAAAAGTGCCTTCGTAGTCTCACTGTGCCCAAGTCTCGTAGGCTAACCATAGTTTTGAAATATGCATGTATCAGGTGATATGTCCCTAAATTCAAGACATGATGAGACAAGACCCATTATGTCGAGACCAAGAGATGAGCTCTTGGTCCATTAGGACAACTTCGAGCTCAGTAGTTCGATTGAGGATCTCAGCATCTGACCTATCCCAAAGGTTGAGCATCCACAGACATGGGCTACCACTAGACTTTGGCAGACATAGACCTAGGATATTGTTGTTCCCTCTCCCCAATCTAAAGAGGGAGGGAATAATGGTAGTAGCTTAATCTAGAGATGAGTCAGAGTCAATTTTTGAGTCTAACAACCAGTCAAAGGCAGAGTCCTCAGCTACACCACCTCAGGCATCCCCATCACATCTGGACACTCTATTTGGCTAGTGGTATGTTGAGGGTATGAAAGATATCTAAGGAGAGTGTATGTAGTGGAATGAGCAATCTAAACAAGCTCGCTCTATTTTTTAAGAGCCCTAAATAATTAGTTTCAAATTAGATAGTGTCCTCGACCATCAGGAAAATATCACAGAGACGGGATCCAGTGGCTGGCCAGAGCACTGGGGAAGTACACTATGATGACCCAAGCCTAGGGCTTAGACGTGACAAGGTGAATAGGGAATCTGATGGGACCCTAAGCAAGCCTCTTAACATATCATTACATATCCTTGGTTGCAAAAGCAATAAAATAAAAATGAAAAGATAGAAATAGGGATAACATAGGCTGAGGGACATCCTTCGTAGCATAAAATATCATGGAGTAATGAGAGAGTCAAAGATCATAGCATAGCACATATCATGTCCAATAACACCTCTAACCGTAGAACTTAACAGAGGGCTAAGACAAGCAACCGGGATCACCCTTATAGTCAAGAATACAATAAAGGAAAGAGAGTCTTTATACATAGCAAAAGATCAAAGTCAATGTCTATGAAGTTGAGGACTCACCATTTGTATAGTAGAGAAATCACATTAGCCACATGGAGTAGGAGGGTTATCAAGTGGGACTCTAGTCCCTACAGGGTGACATCTTGTAAGCATAGAATATGCGTTAGTACGTTTGAATGTACTAAGTATGTAGGATGCAATAAAATAATAGATAGGCAACATAGTCAAAATGCATAATTAGGCAATAGTTGAGCATAGGATAATATGGCATGCATGAATAATAATTGAACTTAACATTCTTGTATATAGAATATATTACATGTGTAGGAAGAAACCATCAACAATAACCAAGGCCTACAACCTCCTGGAGAGTCGATTGAGGTACAAACCCCCCATTAATGCTTCATGGGTGTACTACCTTTTGAGCCAGGCAATAGAGGTACAAACCACCCAACAAGGTTGCACGAGCCTACTACCTCCCGAGCGAGGCAATTGAGGTACATAACCCCCAACAAGGTAGTTTAGGCCTACTACCCTCCAACGTGGTAAATTGATCAACTTCCAACACTATCGACACTTTGCATGAAATCAATACATTTATACCATACCCTCATAATCATAAAGTCATACAAGTCATAGGTCATGCAATAGATGATAAATACCTCAAGAGCCCTAAGCCGGACATTTTATCAAACACTTGGTTGGTGCGTAGTGCTAGTGTAAAACCATGCAATTAAAGAGTGAAATCACGCAAGAAATCTTGAGGTAAATCATCCTACCAATACATGGTAACATCATCAAACAATATATATCAAAACTCTTCATCAAATCTCAAGATAAATCAAAGATTGATAGCTCAAAACATGCTAAAATAGTCACACATTACAAAATCCTAACATAGTTCATAGTCAAATTCATAACAGTAAACTAATATATGAAATCAACTTAGAAACATGCATTTTAAGTAAAAAAGAAGCTTGGGAACCATGGTGAAAGAACCTAATGATTGAAATCTAGATACCTTGACTTTCTAAAATCCCCAATGAAGATTGGAAATGGAGACTTGAAACTTGAATCAGAATCTTAAGATCCGGATTGAGTTTTTTGACTTGAATTTAGGATGAAATATGTGTCTAAGTGTTTGAGTGAGTAGTGGAGAATGTATAGTATGATATGACGATGAGATATGGATAAGTATAGGTATTTTTACCCATAGAAAGGCTTAGTCCCAAGACCAAAAAGCCTTCGGCCGAGATAAACATCATTGGCAACAAAATACATAGGTCCATGTCTAGTCTATGATGCGGACCTATTGCGGATGAGTTTTTTACACTAGTCCACGATGGATCCATGTCACGGCATCATCGCGGATAGACACTAGATAAGCAAATTTTGGGAAATTAAAATTGCAATTCGTTTACTCTAAAATCGAGATTAGACCAACTTTCCACTCAATTTTCCAGTCAAATTTCAATATGATGCACAGATTTTGAGATATATTTTAGACACTTCTGAGGCACATTTTTTGTCACTTTTTGGGGTCGTTTCAATATCTCCTCCTTGGGAACATTCATTCCAAAATGTCAAAGAAATGTATATGAGAAGGGTAATCATGAAGAGATCAGCCTTAACAAGCATGCAATAATACACTTAAACACCATTTTCAAAAATCTGAACATAAGTGTGAAAATCACCATGAACTTTGTCAATATAAGCATGAATGCATGCAAATGACTTACAGTCAGAAAAATGAGACATGAAACCACATAGAAGACATAGAATTAATACCTTTGGCTTGAGTAGAATGGAAAAGACATGGGTATCTCTTTTCTATATCCGTTTTGACCTCCCATGTAGCACTTGCGACTTGTTTATGCTTCCAAAGGACCTTAACGGAAGCAACATCCTTGTTCCTCAACATCTTCACTTATCTATCCAAGATTACTACTGGAACTTCTTCATGTGTCAAGTTATCTTCAACCACCCCCACAACATTAAGAGGCACAATAGCATTAGGGTCACCCACACATTTCCTCAACATAGACACATGGAAGATTGGATGAACCAATTCAATTTCACTAGTCAATTCCAACTCATAGTCCACCTTACCAATCCTCCTCATCACCCAATCAGTACCCACAAATCATGGGCATAGTTTACCCTTCTTAACAAAATGAACCACATCTTTCATTGGTAATATTTTCAATAAGACCCAATCACCAACTTTAAATTCAAGTTCTCTTCATCTCACATCAGCATAGGACCTTTGGCAACTTTGGGTTGTTTTCTAGCTTTCTCTAATCATCCTTACCTTCCCCATAGAATCCATAACTAGATCCAAACTGAAAAAAATGATTCTCCCACTTCAAACCACCCAACCAGTGATCTACAACATCTACCGTAGATGGCCTCAAAAGGAGTGACGCCAATGTAGAATGGTAGTTGTTGATGTAACCAAACTCAATTAATGGAAGATGATCATCCCAACTACCCTTCAACTCCAAAATACTTTCCATAAACATATCCTTAAGATTTTGGATAGTTCTTTTGGCTTTGCTATCCATTTAAGGGTGAAAGGTCGTATTAAGCTTCACCTCGGTTCCATGACCTCTTTGTAAGAACCTCCAAAAGTGTGAAGTGAATTTACCACCATGATCCGATAGGATAGAAAAGGGCACCACATGAAATCTCACCAAATCATGAATGTACAATTTAGCATAGTCTTCGGCCCCATAAGTATTATTAACTGATAAGAAATAAGACGACTTTGTCATCCTATCAACGACAATCCAAATAGAATCAAAACCCTTTCTAGTCTTAGGCAACCCAACCACAAAGTCCATGTTAATTTCCTCCAACTTCCAAGTAGGAATCTCTACGTCTTGGGATACCCAGCCTTTGGTGTTCGGCTTTGACTTGTTGGTAACTATGACAACCGAAAAAAATTTTTGCAATGTCTTTCTTCATAACTCCCCACCAATACACCTCCCTCAAATCTCTATACATTTTGGTAGAATTGGGGTGGATAGAATATGAAGAATTACAAGCGTCATCAAGAAGCTTCTCTTTGAAATCATCAATACAAGGCACACACAACCTACTTTGGTACCTAAGGACACCATTTCCCCTTTGGGAGAAAACATCCACTATGCCCTCTTTTACCAAGGCCATCAATTCTAACAAGGAGGGATCAAGATGTTGCTTTGCTTTCACCTTATCAACAAAGGAAGACTTTGAACCATTGACAACCATAAATACCCCCATTACTAACCTCCTCCAACCTAACTCCCAATATAGCTAACTAATGGACCTCCCTAGCCTCCATTATGCCCCAACCATCAACATGAGCTAGCCTACCCATAGAAACCTTACTCAAAGCATCTGCCACAATAGTAGCCTTACTAGGATGATAATGCACACTCATATCATAATCCTTAAGAAGTTCTAACAAACTTCTATGCCTCAAGTTGAGATATTTTTTAGTAAACACATATTGGAGGCTCCTATGATAGGTAAACATATCAGCATACACCCCATACAAATAATAATGCAAAATTTTCAAAGCAAAAACCAAGGCGACCAATTCAAGATTATGAGTAGGATAATTCTTTTCATTCACTTTTAGTTACGTAGAAGCATAGGCTATCATCTTACCATTTTGCATCAAGACACAACCAAAACCAAGCTGAGAAGCATCACAATACACAATAAAGCCATCCAACCCTTCTGTTAGAGAAGAGATAGGAGCGGACACAAGCTTACCTTTCAAAGTTTGGAAGCTCTTTTCATACACATTGGTCTATAGAAACTTGGCCTTCTTTTGAGTCAACTTGTGCATAGGGAAAGCAGTAGAAGAGAACTCATTCACAAACCTCCGGTACTAACCCACTAAGCCCAAGAAACTTTAATGTCCTATGGGGTCAATGGTCTAGGACAATTTCTAATCATATACTCCTTTTTAGGATCCACTTTAATACCATCCCTCAATACCACATGGCCTAGAAAGAAAACCTCTTTCAAAAAAATTACATTTCTCATATTTAGCATACAATTTCTCTTCTCTCAATATCTTTAGCACTACCTTGAAATGAGCCACATGTTCCTCCTCACTATGAGAGTAGATTAATATATCACCAATGAAGACCACAATAAACAAATCGACGTAGGGTTTAAAGACCCTATTCATAAGATTCATTTAATGGCTGGTGCATTAGTCAACCCAAAAGACATAACCACAAATCATAATGCCTATACCTTATCTGAAAGGCCATTTTGGGAATGTCACACTCTCTCACCTTCATTTGATGATACCTGGACCAAAGATAAATCTCAGAGAAATGGCTAGCCCCTTGAAACTGGTCAAACAAGTCATCAATCGTTGGTATAGGATACCTATTCTAGATGGTGACCCTTTTAAGCTGCCGATAGACAATACACATTATAAGAGACCCATTTTTCTTCTTCACAAATAATACGGGTACACTCCAAGGTGATTTGCTAGTCTTAATAAAACCCTTCTCCGACAATCCCCTCAATTGCTTCTTCAACTCTTTTAACTCTGCCAGGACTATACAGTAAGGGAAAATAGAAATGGAATGAGTATTAGGAAGGAGGTATATACTAAAATCTATTTACTATCAAAACTAACTCTATCAAAAAAACTCATTTACTATCAAAACTAACTCTATGGGAAGAACTTTGGACTCCACATCCCTAACCCTCACAAGATAATAAAGATACCCCTTAGAGACCAACATTTTAGATTTAATGCAAGAGATAAACCTACCCTTGACCACCATATCATAACTCTCCCACTCAAGAATGGGTTCATTCGGGAATTGAAATTTGACCCTATGGGTTTTACAATCAATCGAGGCATAATATGCATGCAACAAATCTATCCCAAGAATGATATCAAAATCAACCATATCCAACTCAACAAGATCACAAGGCAATATTTTATACAAGATGCAAATTGGACGATTTCTATAGACCTTACTAGTGCTAATAGATGCACCAATAGGAGTAGACACCTCATAAGACCCGTACAATAATTCGGGCTCAACATGAAACTTTTTGGCTATAGGAGGAATAACAAAAGAAAGAGTTACACTCTGGTCTATCAATGCATACACGTCAAAATCAAACACTTTTAAGATACCAATGAATACATTAGGCACCTCATCAACCCTTTGCCTCCCATGTAAAGTATAAAATCGATTATACCTTGGGGCACCACCTTGTTATCCTCCTCTCTCCAAAGGGATCGCATTAGCACCTTGACCTTAAGGACAAATATACTTACCATTTTTTTATTAAGAGGGTAATCCATCATATTGTGCCCAACTTCCCCACAACTATAGCAAGCATTAGTAGCCCTTGAGCATGGGCCACCATTACCCTTACCACATTCTGGACACACGGGTCTATACATCACACCACTACCCTCTTTGAGCCTTGGGTAGTCATCAAAAAATCTCCCACTAGAAACATGAGAAAACCCTTGGCCTTGGTAAAACCTGCCACCTTTGGTACTTTGGAACTTACTATCAAAACAGGCCCTCTAGGCCTCATGACCCCTTCTCTTCCTTAATTTTTCCCCTTCTAATTGTTCAGCATAATCAAGCGGGACAAATCCATGTTATTGATCAACATAGAGGTATGATGTTATTCACCTACGAAATCGAAAATACCCATCACAAACTTATTCATTCTAGACCTTAGGTCGGCAAAACATGTGTGGAGCATATTATGAGAGTTGGTTGAACTTGAGGGAATACTCCCTCACGCTCATAGATCCTTGGTTCAAGTTCATGAACTCCACTAATTTGGCTTCCTTAAACTCAAAAGAGAAGAACTAGTTGAGGAAAGCTACATTAAACTCCTCCCATAGAATCATATTATTGTTTCCCTTCTCCTCTTTCCATTGATTTTACTAAATTTGAGCCACCAAAGTGAGTTTGTAAGTCACTACCTCTGCCTTTTCTTCTGACCTCATACCCATAATGGACAACACCTTATATACCTTATCGATGAATTCTTGAGGGTCCTCATCCACCTTAGACCCATTGAACTCTAGTGGGTTCAACCTCATAAAGACTCTCACCCGAGATACCAGAATTAGGGCATAAGGGGTTTGGGCACCTTAATTGGCTTGATTAGCCACAACTTGAGCTAGCAATAGAAGAGCATCCCGGAGCTCACCATGGCCTGGTTATTCCTCGGGTGTGTGGGTACTTCTTCCTCTTGCATTAGGCATGATCTATCATAGCAAAGAACAATCGTTAGGGTAAGGGGAACCTTTCCTTAAGTTTTATAGCATGACATAGAGTAAGAAGAAGGGAAACATTTCGTAAAACATCTCATAGCCTCTTACTCATAGTTGTGGTGCAAAACACAACCATGAAGAAGACTCTAATCAATATGGTGTATTGGATACCGAGGACTATTAACAACCTTGTACTCTAATATAATATTTTTAATGACCCAAGCCTAGGGCCTAGATGTGAAATGGTGCATTGGGGACTCGAAGGGACCCCAAGCAAGGCTCTTAACATATCATTACACATCATTGGTGGCAAAAGCAATAAAATAATAATAAAAGATAGAAATAGGGATAACCAAGGCTAATGGACATCCTTCATAGTATAAAACATCATGGAGTAATGAGAGAGTCAAAGCTCATGGCATAGCATATAACATTTCCAACAACACCTCTAACCCTAGAACTTAGTGGGGACTAAGAAGGTAAGCAGGCTCACCCTCATAGTCAAGCATATAATAAAATGAAAGAGAGTCTTTATACATAGAAAAAGATCAAAGTCAATGTTTATGAAGTCGAGGACTCACCACTTGCATTGTAAAGAAATCGTAATAGCCATGTTGAGGAGAAGGGCGATCAAGTGGGGCTCTGGTCCCTACATGGTGACATTATATAGGCATAGACTATGTGTCAGTATGTTTGAATGTACTAAGTATGTAGGATGCAATGTAAAAATAGATAGGCAACATAGTTAAAATGCATAATTAGGCAATAGATGAGCATAGGACAATATGGCATGCATGAATGATACTTGAAGTAAACATGCTTGTATATAGAACATATTTCATGTGTAGGAAGAGACCATCAATAATAACCAAGGACTACCACTTGCTGGAGAGGCAATTGAGGTACAAACCCCCCGACAAGGTTGCATGGGCCTACTACCTCCCGAATGAGGCACTTAAGGTACAAACTCCACAAAAAGGTTGCATGGGCCTACTACCTCCCGAGCGAGGAAATTGAGGTACAAATCCCCCAACAAGGTTGCATGCTCCTATTAGCTCTCAAGTGAGGAAATTGAGGTAACCCCCCCCCCCTTCCCCAACAAGGTTGCAAAGGCCTACTACCTCTTGAGAGAGGCAATTGAGGTACATACCCCCAACAAGGTAGTTCGGTCCTACTTCCTCTTGAATGAGGCAATTGGTCAACTTCCAACACAATAGATACTTTTCATTAAATCAATACATTTGTACAATCCTTTTATCATCATAAAGTCATACAAGTCATAGGTCATGCAATAGATCATCAATACCTCAAAAACCCTAAGCCAGATATTTTATCAAACACTTGGTGGGTGTGTAATACTAGTGTAAAATCATGAAATTAAAGAGTAAAATCATGCAAGCAATCTTGAGGTAAATCATACCACTAAGACTTGGTAACATCATCATAAAATATACATCAAACCCTTCATCAAATCTCAAGATAGATCAAACATCCATAGCTCAAAACAAGCTAAAATAGTCATACTTTTACAAAATCCCAACATAGTTCATAGTTAGAGTCATAATAGAAAAACCATTTATTAAATCAACTTAGACCTAATGGTTTAAATCCACATAATTTGACGTTGGAGAATCCCCCAAGAAGATTGGAAATGGAGACTTGAAACTTGAATGAGAACCTTGAGATTCGCATTGAGTTTTGGAACTTAAATTTAGGGTGAAATATTTGCCTAAGTGTTTGAGTGAGAATTGGGGAATGTTTAGCATGATATGAGGGTGAAATATGGCTAAGTATAGGTATTTTTGTGCACGAGAAGGCTTAAGCCCAAGACCCAAAATTCTTGGGCTGAGATAAAAATCATTGGTAACAAAATACACAGGTACGCATTTGGTCTACGATGCGGACCTATCACGAAGTGGTGTTTTACACTAGTTCGCAATGAAGGCGCATTGCGATACTTTGCAGATAAACACCGAATAAGAAAATTTTAGGAAATTGAAATTGTGATCCATTTTCTCTAAAATTGGGGTTAGACCCATTTCCAACTCAAATTTGACCTTGATCAAGAATATGAAGTTGGAATTTTGATATCGCAATTGGATTCTGACATAAATGGAAATTTCAATTCTGGGTACTTCTAAGGCACTTTTTGGGTTGTTGCATCCTCCCTGTCCATGGCTTATGAATTCTACACCTTCTATGCCACCATAATTCTCAACACTCTTCCCAAGGGGAAGAAGCCCCTTACTTAGCCAAGATTGACACACAATAGAGTGAGGGGCGGAAAAGTGGATATATTTGAGATGACCATCTACCTTATGTTGTTTGGGCCAGAGTTCCCAACCCTCAGATCAATAGAAGAGTATGATCGTAGATTGGGTTAGTTCAAGGAGAAGGCATAATGAGAGATTAGAGTTGTAGGGCCAATTTGATGAGATGGGTTGCTGCATAAATTGCAGACTAGGCGCAGATCCTGTATGGGTAGCCACTTAATTTAAGCCCATCGTTAATACCTCACTAAGCTTCCCTGACAAATTTTGGTGGGATGTTGTGAGATCATAGATCTGGTCGACACTTGTGAATAATACTTTGATGCCAGACCATGCTATTTTTTTTGCTCGCATCTTGGTTGACTATGAGATTGACTTGGCCAAAATCATCTTGGAGCAGATACACGAAGCGTACATGAAAAGCTCTACCTCTATCTATTTTCCTTGTTTTATGTACTGACTCTATATAGAGTGGGGGGGAGAGTCTTCATTATCTGGACTTACTGATTGATGTCAAGTGCACTTTAGGTGTCTTCCTAATCAAGGCTAAGTATAATCCAATAGCCATAAAGCCAGCATCGCATCAGCCTGCATAGATACTAAAGATGTTTGTGGTGAAGCCACCACCTGAGACTATCCACCACCATTGTCATTGCTACTGCTGAGAATAGGCACCCAAAGACTAAGAATAATATGAAAAGAGGGCCCACTACTACTACTTTCACGACCCAGACCTAGGGCCTAGTCATGACCAGCGAATGGAGAACCCAAAGGAACAATAAATAAGCATCTTAGCATATCATTATACATTCTTTGTTGTGGAAGCAATCAAATAGCATTTAAAGAACAGAAATAGGGCAAAGGGACTAAGGGAGAACTTTCATAATATAAAGATCAAGAGACAAGAGAGTGAAGGCTCATAACATAATGATACATCATATCCAACAACACCTCTACTACATAGATACTTAGCAGGGGCTAAGACAAGCAACCGGGCTCACCGTCATAGTCAACATACATCAACGAAAGAGAGAGTCTTAATATATCGCATAAGATTGAAGACATTGTCCTCAGAATGGAGGACAACTAGCTTGAATAGATATTACTAGCCACATGGAGGATGATGATGACCAAATAGAGCTTCGGTTCTTATATGGTAACATTGTGTAGGCATAACGTATGCATTTGTACATTTGAATGTACTAATATATAGGATGAAATTAACAAGAGATAATCAACATAATCAAAATGCATAAGCATGACCAATAGTGAGCGTAATAACAATATGACATGTATGAATGATGCTTGATGTTAAAACATGCTTATATAAAACTTATTACATATGTAAGAAGAGGCCATCATCATAGACCATGAAAACTAGTACTTGGAATCCAAGGCTTTGCACCACCTTGGAGGGTTGTCAAGGTATATACCCCTCAATCGGTAGATAGACATCACACCCTCCATCAGAGTGGTCAATGTATCAACCCCTCAACTTGGTTAATGGGCTTCATACCCTCCATTATAGTGGTCGAGGTATCAACCCCTCAACATAGTTAATGGACTTCACACCCTCTATCATAATTGTCAAGGTATTAACCCCTCAACGTGTTTAATAGACTTCATACCCTCCATCATAATTGTCAAGGTATCAACCCCTCAAAATGGTTAATGGACATCACACTCTCTATCAGAGTGGTCACGGTATCAACCGCTCAACATGGCTAATGGTCAACATGCTACCCAATGGACACCTTTTAAGAAATCATTATAATATTGCATTACTTTCATCATATGCCATGCATAGGGCCTTCAACAACTCAAGAATCAATAACTTGGCATTTTATCAAACACTTGATGGGTGTGTAATGCTAATGTAAAATCATGCAACTAAAAAGTGAAATCATGCAACAAAACTCAATGTAAAACCACCCATCAATACTTGGTAACACCCTCAAACAATATACATCAAAACCCATCATCAAGTCTCACAATAGTTCTTAGATTCATAGATCCAAACATGCTAAAATAGTCACAATTTTTGTGAAACCCCAAAATAGTTCATAATCTAATTCATAATAAGTAAGACCAAGAAGTAAATCAACTTGAGATAATGCATTTTAGGTAAAAAGGAAGCTTAGGCTTCATGGATGAAAGGAACCCATTAATAAAACCCACATACCTTAGCTTTAAAGAATTCTTGATGAAGATTGGAAATGGAGACTTGAAGCTTGAGTGAAATCCTTAGATCCAGAATGAGTTTTTGGGAGTTGAATTTTGAGGCAAAATATTATCCAAGAGTTTGAGTGAGTATTCGAGAATGTCTTAAATGATATGAAGGCGAAATATGGCTTAGTATAGGTACTTTCATACATACGAAGGCTTAGGCCAAAGGACCAAAACCATTGGACTGAGATAAATATCACTAGCAGAGTAATACATAGGACTGCGTTTGGTCCACGATGGCTGCTCATCGCGGTACCATCGTGGATCGCCACTATTTTGTGCAATCTTGGGAAAACCAAATTTTGACATGGTTGCTCTAAAATCGAATTTAGACCTATTTTTCACTTAATTTGACCCCCTGATGAAGAATATGAAGCTGAATATTTGATATCCCAAACAAATTTTGAGATATGTGGGAATTGCGATTCTGGCACTTTCAAGGAACATTTTTGGACATTCTTTTGAAGGTGATTTCAATATCTCCCCCTTCGACACATTCACCCTTAAATGCCAAAGAAAGTTATATAAGAGACGTAAACATGATAATTTCAGCCCACATAAGTATGCAATGCACTTAAACATCATTTCAAAAATCTCAACATATGTGTAAAATCATCATGAACTTATCAACTTAAAAATGAATGTATTCCAATGTCATGGGATAAAACAGAAGATTTGAAATGATAAAAAGGACTTGATTTGTTAGCATAGTTTAAATAGAGCAATAGAGGTACAAATACTACTTTTCCATGCCCGCTTCTGCTCCCCCAGAGACACTTTCGACTTGACAAGCCATCTAAATGGGCTTTGAGGAACACTACATCCTTATCAATCAACTTCTCCACCCATCCACCTAATAGATCCACCGAGACCTTCTCCTAAGCCAACTTATCCTCCACAATACCCAAAACCTCAAATAGTTTTATAGCACTAGAGTCACCAACACATCCCCTCAACATAGAAGCATGAAGAATCGGATGAACCATATCCATAAGCAATCACCGTTCGCATGCAACCTCACCAATCCTACTCAACACTCTATAAGGACCTACAAACCTTAAACCAATTGTCAACCTTAAACACACATAGTCCACTTGGAACCATAAACCACCATCTCCCCCTTGGGAGACAACTTCTACCTTACCATTCTCAACTTCCTCTATCCTAATTCCTAATCTAGCCAACGGATGGACCTCGTTAGTTACCTCTTTTACACCGTTATTAAAATATGCTAGGCTACCCATAGGTACCCCACTTACTGCATCGAAATATTAGCCTTACTTGGGAAATAATGTACACTCATATCATAATCCCTATAGAGTTCTAACCACCTTCTTGTTATCCTCAATACACACCCATCATATTTAGAAAGCAATATCTCATCCACCAAGAATTGCAACATTACCCCTAAATGATTCACTAGGTCTAATTAAATCAATGCTCCCCCAATAGAGGTCGCCATAAACATGTCGAGGTAGGATTTAAACACTATATTCATGAAACCCATAAATATAGCAGTTGCATAAGTTAACCAAACAACTCCAACAATACTCGAGATGCATACTCCTAGTCCCAAAGGACACTTAGGGATATTACCTACCCTCATCCTCAGTTGGGGAATAAACTTTGAACAAAAAATCAATCTTAGAGAACTGACTAGCCCATTGTAGTTAACCAAATAGATCATCCATCCTTAACCATCATATTATAACCTTACGGGTACTACACACATTAGAAACATGATATGTATGTAGCTAAACCACCCCAATACCTCTAACCCATCAAGCTAGGTTTAATGAAGATCACAAGAAAAGACTCTATGAAATAAGAACATGGACAACCCCTAGACCCTTCTAGCAACAATAGACTAACATAACAATTTGGGAGACACATGAATCTTACTAGCAGAGAAAGGAATATTGAAAAGAATAGAGACCCATGGAACCATAAAAGCATGCACAATAAAATCAAGAAAAGCCTCTAACTTACCGGTAGCATCATCGGGCACCTCATCTACTCCTAGACTCCCTTGAAGGGTATAGAACCAATTATGTCTTGGAGCACCTCCTTGATTAATATCAACACCTTTACCCTTGTTGTGCTTATGAGGACAATCTATTATCCTGTGACCCATCTCCCTACAACCATAACAAGCATTGATTTTCTTCAAGCATATGCCATCATGGCATCTATTACATTTTGGGCACTTACCATAAGGTACCAAACCACTACATCCTTTAGGACTTTGGAACTTTCCTTCACCATGGGCCCTTTTAACCTCCTTACCCCTTCTCTTTCTCATGTTTTCCACCTCCAATTGTTCGGCATAGGTCATTAAGTGGGAGAAATCCATCTCACCTACCAACATAGTGGCATGACATTATTCATTCACGAAATTGGATACCCCTATTACAAACTTACTCATTCTAGACCTCGGATAGGCCACAAAGTGGGGAGCATATAGAGAAAGTTTGTTGAACTTGAGGTAATACACCATCACACTTATTGAACCTTGCATCAAATTCAGGAATTCCATCATCTTAGCCTCCCTAAACTTTAGAGGGAAGAACCGATTAAGAAAAACTGCCTTAAAATCCTCCCAAATCACCACATTATTATTCCATTTCTCCTCCTTTCATTGAATAAACAAGATTTTGCTAACCCTTGAGTTGGTAAGCAATTCGCCAACTCCGCCTTCTCTTCTGATATCACACCCATAATAGCCAATACTTTGTAAACCTCATCAATGAACTCTTGAGGGTCCTCATCAATTTTATTACCATAGAACTCTTGTGGGTTCATCCTCATGAAGTCCCTTACCCTAGATGTCAGAGTAGGATCTTGAGGGGCTTGCATTGCTTGGTTGATTTGGTTGGTCACTGCTTAGGTGAGCATGGTAAGAGCATCGTGGAATTCATCATAGACCATTCATCCATCTTGATGAGCTTGAGGAGAGGTAGGAGTCGGTTGCTCCTTGGGTGTATAGGCTTTCCTACCTCTTATATTAGACATGACCTAGCATAATAAAGAACAATCTCTAGGGGGGGAAACGTTACCTCAACTTTACAGCACGACATTAACCAAAAAGAAGGGAAACATTTTCTAAAATGCCTCATAGCCTCTTACTCATAGTGGTTATGCACAACAAACAATGAATAAGACTCTAATTGATGTGGTGTGTTGGACTCCAAGGATCTAACAACCTAGTGTTCTGATACCATCTTAATCACGATCCAGACCCAGGGCCTAGTCATGACTAGCAAATAGTGAACCCAAAGGAAAGCCTTAACAAGCCTCTTAGCTTATCATTAAATATCCTTGGTCACAGAAGCAATTAAATAGCATTGAAAGAATAGAAATAAGAAAAAGGCTCATAGCATAATTACACATCATATACAACAATACCTCTACTACATAGAAACTTAGAGGGGGCTAAGAGAAGAAACTAGACTCACCCTCAGAGTCAACATATATCAAAGAAAGGAAGAGTATTAATACCTATCATAAGATCAAAGACATTGTCCTCAGAATGGAGGACTCACCAACTAGTTTGAATGGATATTACCTACCACTTAGACGAGGAGGATGACCAAATGGAGCTTCGGTTCCTACATGATAACATTATATATACATAGAGTATGCATTAGTATATTTGAATGTACAAGGTATGTAGGATACAATATAACAAGAGATAGGTAACATAATCTAAATACGTAATCATGAGCAATAGATAGCATAATAATAATATGATATGTATGAATGATGTTTGAAGTAGAACATGCTTATATAGAACTTACTACATTTGTAAGAAGACACCATCATCATAGACCAAGCAAACTAGTACTTTGAATCCAAAACTTAGCACCCCTTCAGAGGGTGATCAAGGTATATACCCCTCAATCGATAGATGGACAACACACCCTCCATCATAGTGGTCAAGGTATCAATCCCTCAACATGGTTAATGGACTTCACACCTTTCTTCATAGTGGTGAAGGTATCAACCCTCAACATTGTTAATGGACTTCACACCCTTCATCATAGTGGTCAATATATCAACCCCTCAACGTGGTTAATGGGCTTTACATTTCCATCATAGTGGTCAAGTTATCAATCCCTCAACATAGTTAATAGACATCATGCACTTTGTCATAGTTATCAAGATATCAACCCCTCAACGTGGTTAATAGTCAAAATCTAATCCTAGGGACATCTTTTAGAAAAGTATCATAATATTGCATTACTTTCATCATCGTAAAGTCACTTAGCTCATATGTCATGCATAGGGCCTTTAATATCTCAAGAATCAATAATCGGACATTTTATCAAATACTTCATGCGTTTGTGATGCTAGTGCAAAACAATACAATTCAAGAGTGAAATCATGCAACAAAAATCAATGTAAAACTACCCATCAATACTTGGTAACATCATAAAACAATATACATAAAACCCTTTATCAAATCTCATAGTAGCTCTTAGATTCATAGCTCAAAACATGCTAAAACAGTTACAATTTCATGAAACCCCAAGATAGTTAATAGTCTAATTCATAATAAGTAAGACCCATAAGTAAATCAACTTGAAATCATGAATTTTAGGTAAAATAGAGGCTTGGGCTACATGGGTGAAGCCATGAATGAAACCCACATACCATAGCTTGGAAGAATTCTTGATGAAGATTGGAAATAGAGGCTTGGGCTACTTGAATTTTGAGGTAGTGTTTGAGTGAGTATTGGGGAATGGCTTGAATGATATGAAGGTACAATATGGCTAAGTATAGCTATTTTCATACATAGGATGGCTTAGCCCCAAGTCTCAAAAGGCTTTGACCGAGATAAAAATAACTGGCAACAAAATACACAAGTTCACGTCTGATCTGCGATGCAAACCTATCTTGGAGGAAACATTTCTACTGGTCCATGATGGATGAGTGTCACAGTACCATCATGGATCACCACTATTTTGCGAAAACTTGGAAAAATCAAATTTCACTAGGGATTTCTCCAAAATTAGGGTTACACCCATTTCTCACTCAATTTGACCCCCTTATTAAGAATATGAAGTTGAATTTTTGATATCGCATATGGGTTTTGAGATATATGAGAATTACGATTTCAAGCACTTTTAAGGAACATTTTAGGCACTTTTGGGGGGTTATTTCAACTATTTCTGCTCTATAGTCCATTCCTACATCGACTGTACCCGCAGGTATAGTTTATGTGTCAATCGTATCTATTCAGCTCATGGAACTCAGAATGGACCATACTAGTCCCAACTGATTCAATTACTTCAGTATATCAGGACCTAGGTTCGCTAGGCTATTTTAATGTTTGAGGGACAAATGCAGGAATTCGTGGCTGCAGTTATCCATGACAGACTCTTAGACATAGATGCCTGCATAGATACTTTAAAGACACAGGTCAAGCAGAGTTGTCGCATAGCTTGACCAGTAGATATAACATACTTTTAGATGGAGATCCAGTAGCTCCAAGCTAATACGACAACAACTTTGGACGCACCAGTGGTATTCCCATAGACAAAGCCTCCGGTGTATGTGGTAGACGTATTTGCTCCTGAGGAGCCATCACAAACATCCCATTGAATGAAGCCCTGTATTGGTGATGATCTAGATTTAGTGAGGCTACAGATGAGGTTGACAAAGGAGCAGGGACTTGAGCTAGCCAGGAAACGATCAGGACAAAATAAAGAGATGAGGCAGGAAAGCTAGATATGACAAGGGGTGTAGGCCCCTACGGTCATGCTTCTACCACTAAGGAGGCAACTAGATAGGTTGAGGGCATCCAAAGTCAAGTCAAGGTGAAACAAGCTCAAAACGTACCCAAAAGTGTGCCTCAAAATGCTCAGAATTTTAATCTTCATATATCTCAAAATCCATTCATTATTTTGACAATCCAACTTTATGATCTTGTTCAGGGGGTAAAAATTAGGGGGATGAGGGTCTAACCCAGATTTAAGAATAAAGAATTAGCAATTATGAAAGTTCAAGAATGCAATTTCCAGTGTGTATTCCGCGATGCTAGTGCAACGTGCCAATGCCTTATTTTGAGCAATTTTATGTTTTTGGGTCCAAGTCTTTGGGTCTTGGGCCGAAGGATTTTCATATATGTTTTTACCTATACTTAGGAAAATTTCACCCTTATATCATCCTAAATATTTTCCAATATTCACTCAAACACTTAGTCATATTTTCACTCCCCAAACAAATGTCCCAAACCGTCATCCCAAGCTAAGGTTCTCCTTTAAGGTTTTTCTTTAGGCTTTAGGTCTCCATGTCCAATCTTCAGGAAGTTTATCTCTAAGCTAAGGTATGTGGGTATCTTTCATGGGTTCCTTTCACCCATGATACCCAAGCCTCCTTTTACTTAAATTGCTTGATTTAAAGTTGATTTATAATGAGTCTTAATTATTATGAAATTCACTGGACACTATGTTAAAAGTATGTAAAGTTATGACTGTTTCACCATGTTTTGAGCAATAAATCTTTGATTTATTATAAGATTTGAGAAGGGGTTATGATGTATATTGCTCAAGGGTCTTGCAAGGTGTTGATTGATGCTTCTACAATGGATTTTCTTGCATGATGTCATCTATATAGTTCATGGTTTTATACTAGTATTACACACCCTCTAAGTGTTAGATAAAATATTCAAATATGGGTTCTTGAGGAGTTGAAGGTCCAAAGCATGAGAAATGATATGAATGACTGTATGATGATAACATTAGCTTATGTATATTATATACTCTATATAAAGTGTTTCATTAGACCATACTTGATCTGGGGGAGATAAGAGTCCGGGAAACTATGTTAAGGCTCTGTACTCATCAACCATGTGAGGGGTTTGTACTTTGCAACCATGTTGATAAGCTCTGATTATCATCAACCATGCGAGAGGTTCATACCATAAAACCTCCAAGGGGATTGTACCTTGAATAGCTAGCTTAGTCTTATACATATGATATCCTATATGAGCGTGAGTTACTTAAGAATGTTTTTCTTAAGCATTGAACATACATGCCACAATATTATATTATGCATATTTCTTAATATTATTCATTTTAATAATGATGTCTATCTATTGTTGAATTGCATCCTACATACTTAGTACATTAAAACATACTAATGTATAATCTATGCCTACATGATATCACCATGTAGGGATCGAAACCAAAGTTGATCATCCCCCTCCTCCACATGGCTAGTTCAGTACAACTCAAGCTAGTTGGTGATTCCTCCACTTTAGGGACCTTAGAATATGTTTCTCTTATTATGTTATTAGACACTTTTCTTTATTTTTGATCTTGACTAGTGAGAGTGAGCCTGGTTGCTTTATCTTAGCCTCCGCTCTTATCTATATAGTAGAGGTATTGTTGGACATGCTATGTATCTATAATATGAGCCTTCACTATTTTATGTCTTGATTATGATGTTCTGCAAGCTATTCTTTCCTCTTAGTCCCTTGTCCATGTTTTCTAAACGTTGTCATATTACTTTAGTATTAAACTCTTTCTCCCTTAGTCCCAATTCCCTTATTTATGCTTATCTCTTATGGGCATTTTTAATGCTTTTACGACCAAGGATGTGTAACGATATGCAGAGAGGCTTGTTTAGGGTTCGTTCGAGTTCCCCATTCGTCGATCATGATTAGGTCCTAGGTTCAGGTCATGACAAAGATAGTATCAGAGCACTAAGTTGATAGATTCTCAGAGTCCAACATACCATGTTAATTAGAGTCTTATTCATGGTTGTGTTGTGCACTTCAACTATGAGTAGGAGGCTATGAGATGCTTTAGAAAATGTTACACTTTTTAATGATCTATATTGTGCGATAGAGTTAGGTTTCATAGGGCTTATTGCGAATGTCTAATTGCTACATTTAAGGATATGCCTCAAGTTACTTAGGATGGTGCTAAGATGAACATAGAGATTTACAATGCACTATAGGAAGTGGCCAAAGCAACGGTAAAATTGGCAACTCACCTCGATCAACATATGGGCGCTCCCGAGACTTCTAGTGGTGAGATAAGAGGTAGTGAGGCTAATAGGGATCATAATATGGGTAAGTTCCAAAACTCTAAGAGAAGAGATAGAGGTAGTGTGGTGTCTTATGCTAGCTGCCCAAATGTTGTAAAGGCCATATTGACCCATGCTTGAGAGGTACTAATGCTTGTTATGGTTGTGATGAGATGGGACATAAGGTTAAGGATTACCCTCATAAATGGAATAAGAGAAAAGGAGGTGATGGGGGAATGACTAATCCCAAGTGCCCTACATGTAGGATAGATCATGGTGGCCCATGTTGGAAGAACAAGGGTGTATGCTTTTGCTATGGTGAGATAGAATACAGAATTCTGGATTGCACATATGGTTGACTTTTGGATCGATGTGGTCAAGTTAATCATGTGTCTCAAGGAGCGGATGAGATGCCCAATGTTATTGCCGGCAAGTTAAAGTTTTCTTGACTTTGTTGTGCATGCATTGTTAGGCCTGGTACGCCACTATTTCTTCTTTATTCTTTTGGTTGATAGTGGAGCTTCTTGTGTGCCAAATATTTTATATGGATCCTTGGTGTCTATCCTTTTGCTTGGTTTAGGGCTTGTCAGAGTTGGTATAATGGATTTTGATGTCACTGTAGGAAAGGAAAGGTTGAATGCGTGTTGTGTCTTCATGGATGGTAGGACCCATATAGTTAGATCCCAAATCCATAATAAGCCCGTACTTGAGTGTGAAGTTGTGAAATGGTATCAAGGAGGTAGGTCCATTTCTTGTCTTAAGATGCAATTAGTCTCTAAAGGGTAGAATTTGTTATCTTGTGAGAATTAGAGGTGTTGAACCTAAGTTGTTTTGTTTATATAATTGTTGTTGGGGTAGATAAGGGCTTGGATGTCCCTTTCTGATATTTCAAATTTGGGGTGGTGTTCTTTGGTTGGACTAGTGCACCGGCTTTGCCTATGAGCCTTATGAATAAGATCCTTTAGCCCCTACTCAAATAGGCTTATACTAGGTTTGGTGATGATTGATAGTTTGTTTCCCTAATGAGGTAGTGCATGTGAGTCATTCAAGGGTAGCACTACAAGTTTAAGGAAGAAAGTTGTCTGCTAAATAGGAGGAATAGGGATTTTGGTTATAAGTGGTTGCCTTCCTAGGTCGTGTGGTGCCGGGTGATGGTACTAAGGTGGACCTTCGTAAAATGAAGGTGATTTTATATTAACTTAGACCTTTGACTTCATCGAATATTGGGAAATTCTTGGGATTAGTTCTGGAGATTGTGAGTAGGTTTTGTTCTATTATTGCCCTTATAGCTTGATATAAGTGAGGTCAATGTTATGATAGACATTTGAATTAGGTAATTTGATAGGTCTAGCATTTGCTATTTCTTGTGTTATTCCTTAGAGCTAGTAGAATTCATATGGGTGTGGGTATCCTGGATGGTTGCATGAATCTATAGTGGCTAAAAGAGATCTATAAGGTTTGCCCCATGTTCTTATTGCATAGGGTATTGTCTTGTGATCTTGGTTAAGCTTAGCTTGTTAGGTTGAAGGTCTTGGGGTAGTTTGGGCTACTTGCATAGCATGCTTCCAATGAGTGTAGAACGCACAAGGTTGTAATATGATTGGTAAGGATGGTCGATCTATTTGGACAACTATGATGGGTTAGTCACTTCTCTAAGGTTAATTTGAGGTTCTGGTTTTGTTCTTGAGTGTAGAAGAGGGTAGATGATATCCGTAAGTGTCTTTGCGAATTAGGAGTGAGCAATATTAGTATTGATAGAGTTGTTTGGTGGACTTATGCAATGGTGGTGTTATAGGTTTCTTGAATAGGGTCTTCAAACACTTCTATGATATGTTTGTGGTGGTCTTTAGTGATGAATTATTAATTTTATTAAGCTTGTGAATCACTGGGGGTAGTGTTACAAGTCTTGGAGGATGAGAGGTGGTCTGCTAGATATGATTGGTATGTATTGTGTGTAGCAAGAATATGGTGAAAATTCTTTAAGAATTAAGAAATAAGTGTACATTATTTTCCTAGTAGGGCTAGTATTGTGGTTGGTGCTCTAAGAAAGGCGTCTATGGGTAGTCTAGTGTTGTGGTAATGGTAGTAAAGAGGTGACTAGTGGAGTCCATAGGTTGGCTAAATAGGGAGTAGGTTGAAGGAAGTTGAGAATTGTAGTATGGTGCTCTTGATGGTTTCAAATCTTCTTGGGTTAGGAGGCCTAGTTTAAGCAAGGCCTTGATTCTTGGTAGAGTGGAGGTTGTCTCCCAAGGGGAAGATGGTGGCATATGAAAACACGTCGAATAAGTGTGGTTAAGGTTGACAGATGAGTTATGGTTGTGATGTCCTTTTAGAGTGTAGAAGAAGTTGGTAATGTTACATATAGATAGGATTTTCCTAGGTATATGATTATAGTTTATATGGTTTGTAATGTTCTAGGTTGAGGGGATACATTGGTGACTAGTGTGATAGAACTCTTTAAAAGTGTGGGTGATGTGGAAAATAAGTTGACTTAGGAGAATGTCCCAGTGGAGGTGTGGATGGATAAGTGTAGAAGTTGGCTACTATCAATGTGGTGTTCGTCAAGTCCCTGTTGGTGGAGTCATCCATTTGTAAGTGTCCCTCGGGGAGCCGATGCGGGCATGAAGAAGCAATATCTGTACCTCTTTCATTCTATTTAAGCTTATGATGACATGTGAAGTCCCTTTTCTATGATTCCAAGTCTTATGTTTTAGCCACTACGCCATTCATATACATTCATGTAAAGTAGGCAAATATATGATGATTTTATACTTAGGTTGGGATTTTGAAAATGGTGTTTTAAATATAATGTTGCATTCTTTTTGGGGATGATTTGTACATGATTACTATTTTTATGTACGTTTCTTTTACATTCGAGGACGAATGTTCCCAAAAGGGAGATATTGGAACGACCCCAAAAAGTGCCCAAAATATTCCTCGGAATGCCCAAAATTACAATTTCCATATATCTCAAAATTAATTTTTTATTTCAAAAATTTGACTTCATATTCTTGATCAAGGGATTAAAATTAAAGGGAAAGGAGTCTGACCCTAATTTAAGAGCAAAGAATTAGCAATTAACAAAACTCAAGACTGCAATTTCCAATGTGTATTCCACGACACTAGCACAATGCGGCAGTGCCTTATTTTAAGCATTTTTTTGTTTTTGGTCCAAGGCTTTGGGTCTTGGGACCAAGGGCTCCCATATGTACTTTTACCTATACTTAGCAAAATTTCACCCTCATATCATCCTAAACATATCTCAATACAAACTCAAATACTTAGTCATATTTTGTCTCCCTAAACACAAGTCCCAAACCCTCATCCCAAGCTAAGGTTCTCCTTCAAGGTTCTTCAATCTTCAAATATCTCGAATCTTCACCTAATTCATATCTAAGCTAAGGTATATGGGTTTGTTTCATGGTTTCCTTTGATCCATGATACCCAAGACTCGTTTTACTTAAACTGCTTGATTTAAAGTTGATTTACAAATGGGTCTTACTTATTATGAAATTCACTGCACACTATGTTAAAGCTATGTAAAGTTGTGATTGTTTCACTATGTTTTGAGCTATAATTCTTTGATCTATTGTAAGATTTGTGTAACACTCCAAATCTTACAATACTAGTACTATGCAAATGAAACATGATATGGCTGGTCAAATTAACGCTCATTTTTAAAAGTTCTTCAATCTCATGTTATAGGGCAATATGTGCGTCTAATGCTTAAAAGGGTCGACTGTATACATCTTTTGTGTCAAATTGAGGAGATCACGACCCTAAATAAAGTGAGAAAATTGAGGTGCTTGCAAGACTTAGGAATCTAGCAAGTGAGTCACCTACTTGCTTAGCTTAAATTTGCCAGCTAAATGGAGACGCGGTTCGATGTCGAGTTTATCCAAATCCGATTAGGAATCAAGTTCATATTAAGGGTTTAACTTTAGCCCTTGTTTTAGAATCATAAATGAAAGATATTTTCAGCCCTATAAGGATATTAAAAGAGCCCAAAGACATCACAATTTCTTTGATAATTTGGTCCTAAAACTAACTAAGAGAAAGGGGGAAAAATGGGCAACAAAGGCCCATCAATTTGGAGGCCCTTAAGGGCCAAGTAAAAGGAGCCAAGAAGCTGAATCACCAACTTAATATATTAACGGTAAGAAATCAAAAGTAAGTCGGCTAAGAGGTCTTTTAAAAAGGGGCGAGGACAGCCCCCTAAAGTCACTTCAACTTGGACAAAAAAAATCTGCTTTCTTGGTTATTGTTTGCCCTCTTTTAAAGTGTGAAAAACAGGCATCACAACCTTACAAGGATTCCTAAAGAATATCTAAACATTGATTTTAAAGGTAAGTAAATCTACTTATGCACTTAGTACTATTGTTTATAAAAACTAAAGAAATAAGCTAACTATATATGTGTTGAAAATTTTGGACAGCATGTATTCTAAGGATTGTGGTACACTTTTCATGTTAATTAAGAGGCTTTTCTCTTCTTGGTTGGCTGTATTATGAAGTACGACTCATGTATTTAACAAGTTTTCATTTGATAGTAATGTTACCAGGCTGCTTCACCACTGTTACAGTCCGCAAAGGTGACTTATTATAGGATATCTTAATTGTACTCGTAAAAGACACTTGTGAGGTGATAATTGGAAATTGTTTTTTCATGACCTTCACCTAATTTAGGACTATTAGTGGACTATTATAAGACTATTTTTATGTGTTAAAAAACGTTGGATACAGTTTGGGTGATGTTGAAACAGGTTCGGGCTTGTTTACGTCGAAATGTAGCGAAGGGATATAACGTTATGCCGCCTATTTGTATGTTATGGAGAATTATTATGTGTTGTACTTTGTGAGATGTTGTAAAACCATTATGGCACTGAAACAGGCTACACATGGTATGTATATAATAATGTGTATTAGAAAATACTATTATAGGCGAAAGGTTGAAAGAATAAGCCTGGGTTTACAATTATACGCTTGCTGCCCATATGTTTTTGTTTATGAGATTGGGCTGCCAAGATGTATCTATTGGTTGCTAATGCTAGTTTTATCACCTACTATGTTGTAGATAAATATTGGAGTAAGGGAAGGTTATCTCAAGGTGCTAGTGAGGTCGTACAACGAGGTATGTAAGGCTACTTGATTTTGTATTATTTGGCATGAAACATAGATCCCTCCTTGGCGCATTAAGGCACTTACCAACTCTAATACAACTATTAATCGTGTCTTAACTCTTTCACATGTTCATATGCTCCCATATGTTGTCAGCTTTAAATATGCATACATACTTCGATACCAAGATACACGAATTTGTTCTACTAAATAATGTTCATGTGTTGTTCTAGCTCCTATGCATTTCATTATTTGTGTAGCTTACTCCTTTCATTGTGGTGTTGTCTTTTGTGATTATTTATATGTCATATGTGATATCTACAGTTCTACATCTCCCATACTACGGCCACTAAAATAATCATCTTAAAGGTAATTGAAAGATAAAGTAAAGTATATTGCTTATTTATTGGTGGTAACTCGAGGGGTGGAAGAATTATCTAGCCAGGGTCGATCCTATCAAGGGGGTAGCTTAAGGGGTGAAAGGAAAAGCTGAGCCAAGGACAATATTGATATACATTTACCATTGATTAGTTGGTCATTTGTGTTACATACTGTGCACAGATTATACAGTAAAGGTATAGTATAAAAAGAACATAAAGTACATGATCCCACAGTGTAACTAAAGGTGGTCTCTTATCCTAACAAAATAGTCCCCACCATATATATACATAAAACTAGTCCTAAAATATTTCAAAAATAGTCCTCAAAATAGGTGAAGGATGTGAGACCATAGTCCTCAATAAATCAACCCACAAGTTCCTATTACGAGCACAATTACGCACATGAACTCACTTTTGCGGACCTTAAAAATGGTGCAGAAGCCTTTATACATCATTTAAGAACCAATAGTCCTTAATAACAGTAGCCTCCCTTCATAATAAATCGTACCAAAAAGAGAAAAATTTCTAAATTTACAAGAAAAAAAATGTATAATAATCTTTGAACAAATGTTGTCCAAACTTTTCAGCATATACCTAACCAACATAGTCTCTTGTTTGTCATGAAGAAACCTTACTAAACACACAACTATAATCACTTACCTTTACCTTAAAGGTTGAGGGCCTCCTTATGAACCCTAAAAGCTTCTTTTGGCTGCTTTACAAAGTCAAGAAAGAAGAACAGAGAATCTTTGTGAAAGATGAAATTTTCCAAGTCTAAGAATGAATTAAATTTGCTGCTTGTAACCCCTTTTAAAGGATTAGTTTGGCTGACATTCTTTTACCTTCTAAGACTTATTTTATCAAGTCAGTAAGGTACCATTTTGCCCCTTTCACTTGGGCCTTATTAGGTTGCAAGTTAATGGGCCTTGGCTTCCCATTTTTCCCTTTCTCTTAGTTAGTTTTGGACCTAAATTATCAAAGAAATTGTGATGTCTTTGGGATTTTTTAATATCCTTCTTGGTCTGGACATATAGACCATTTATAATACTAAAACATGGACTAAAGTGACACCCTTAACGCAGACTTTATTCATGAATAGACTTGGACAAATTCTATATCGGGCCTCATCTCCGTTTAGTTAGGAAATTTAAGCTAAGCAAGTAGGTGACTCGCCTGCTAGCTTCCTAAGTCCTGCAAGCAACTCAATTCTTTCATTTTGTTTAGGGTCGTGATCTCCTAAATTTTACAAAAAAATATGTATACACTCATCCCTCTTAAGTATTTGACGCACATATCGCCCTATAATATGAGATTCAAGCACTTTTAAAAATAGGCGCTAATTTTGAAAAGCCATATCATGTTTCATTTGAATAGTACTAGTATTGTAAGAGGTGGAGTGTTACATCCTTCCCCTATTAGGAACATTCATCCTCGAATGTTAGCACAATTGGATAGCTTAACCAAGGTTAAACCTTCAGTTACACAAACTTTTGACAACACACTAAGTATTCAATCACACGTACCTATTAGTGTTCCAATTCTGCATGTCGGAGTTCCTCTTTAGCTTCAAAAAAGTAAGGATATTTCGATTTCATCGCATCTTCAGCCTCCTATGTTATCTCTTCTGCCTGCTGGTTTCTCCAAAGTACTTTAACTGAAGTTATTTTGTTGTTTATTAGCTTATTAACTGATGATCTAAAATAGCAATAGTTATCTCTTCATATGTGAGATCTTTTGTACTAGTACATCCTCAATAGGAGTGATACAGGATAGGTCACCTATGCATTTTCGAAGCATTGAGACATGAAAAAATGGATGAACCATTAAAAGATCTTTGGATAGCTCTAGTTCATATGCAAGCTACCCGAAGCTCTTAATAATTTTGTATAGCCCTATGTAACGTAGGCTTAATTTTCATTTCTTATCAAAACTCATAACCCCTTTAATTGGAGATACCTTTAAAAATACCCAATCCCCTACTGAGAATTCCAGTCCTCTCCTCCTATCATCCTCATATGAATTGTGATGACATTGGGCTATTTCCAGCCGCTGCTGTATTACCTTAACTTTTTCCATGGCTTACTATACTAGATCTGGTCCAAGCAAGAGGGTTTTGTCCACTTTAAACCATACAATCGGCGACCTATATTTCCTTCCATATAAAGCTTTTAAGGTACCATTTTTATACTTGAGTGGTAGCTATTATTATAGGCGAATTCAATAAGTGGAAAATGGTCCACCCAACTACTTTTAAATTCCAATGCACAAGCTCACAACATATCTTCAAGTGTCTAAATGGTGTATTCTGCTTGACCGTCTATTTGAGGGTTGAATGCTATACTGAAATTTACTTGTGTCTCTAAAATCTTTTTGAAGGACTTGCAAACTTTATAGTGAATTTTGAGCGCCCCAATCAGAGATAATGGAGATTAGGACTCCATGTAACCTGACTATCTATTTGAGGTATAGCATGGCATACTCATCAACGTATAATCACTCCTGACTGGAAAGAAGTGTGCTGACTTTGTGAGCCTATGAACTATCACCCATATGCAGTCAAACTTCTAAAATGAGCAAGGCAAACAAATAACAAAATCCATATTAATCATATCCTACTTCCATGTTGGAAGATCTATACATTTCATATAACCTCCTGGCTTTTGGTCTTCTACTTTCAGTTGTTGGTAATTTGGACATTAAGCCCCAAATTCTGCAAGGTCCTTTCTCATACCTCCCCACCAAAATATTCCCTTTAGGTCATAGTATATCTTAGTTGATCCTGGATGGATGGAATATCCAAAATGATAGGCTTCTTCCATTATCCTCTTTCTTAATCCATTAATATCAGGCACACATTATCTATTTTGGCAATAAAGTACTCCATTTTGTGTAAGGTAAAAGCCCTATATCGTACCCTGACTCACCTTGTCCTTAACTTATCGTAAAACAGGCTCCTCAAACTATTTTGCTTTCACCTCCATTACCATTGAAGACACTGTTGCATTATGTACAATAACTACTTCCTTTGGAGTTTCAAGAAGGTAGACTCCCAAATTGGCTAGTTGACGTAGATCCTTAGTCACTCCTTGACTTACCACGGCTTGATCACCAGTATTCATGATTGCCTTACAACTCAGAGCATCGGCTACCACATTTGCCCTCCCTAGATGGTATAATATATCAACATCATAATTCTTTATTAGCTCTAGTCATCTCCACTATCTCAAATTTAGGTCCTTCTGCTTAAAAATGTATTGCAAATTCTTATGATCCATATATATATTAACGTGAACCCTATACAAATAGTGGCGCCATATTTTCAGAGCAAACACAATCATTGCTAGCTCAATATCATGTGTTGGATAGTTTTTCTCATTTGGTCATAGTTGTCTAGATGCATAAGCAATTACCCTACCATGATGTGTCAGTACACACCCTAAGCCAACTCTTGAAGCATCACAATAAACTGCATACCCCTCGGTGCCTTCTGGAAGTACTAGCACAGGTGAATAAGTTAGCTTATTTTTTAATTTCTGAAAGCTTCTTTCACATGCATCATTCCATTGGAACTTGGTTGCCTTATGTGTCAACTTTGTTAGAGGTACAAAAATAGAAGAAAAACTTTCAACAAACCTCCTGTAACAACCTGCCAAACCTAGGAAGCTCTGAACTTCCGTGAGTGTTATTGGTGTTGGCCAATCTTTCACAGCCTTTATCTTTTGTGAATCAACCCTTATTCCCTCATCAGATACAGTATGACCCAAAAATGCCACTGATTTTAGCCAAAATTAACATACAGAAAATTTGGCATACAATTGTCGATCACGAAGAACTTGTAACACCTATTGTAAGTGATTTACGTTGTCCTCTTCTAATCATTAATATACAAAAATGTCATCTATAAATACTATCATGACACATCCAATAATGGCTTAAATACCCTATTCATCAAATCCATAAAAAGTGTTGGTGGATTCGTTAGCCCAAATGACATGACAAGTAATTCAAAGTGACCATAGTATGTTCTGAAAGCAGTCTTAGGTATATATTTCTCCTTCACCCTCACTTGGTGATAACCTGATCTCAAATCAATTTTTGA
>JAOTQJ010146297.1:18885-34372 GCA_025642045.1 Solanum sejunctum | reverse complement strand
CTTTTCATGTCTCAATGCTTTGAAAATGCATAAGTGATCCATCTTAAATCAGTCCTATTGAGGATTAACAGGTTACAAAAGATCTCACCTATGAAGAGGTACCTATTGCCATTCTAGATCGTCAAGTTAAGAAGCTAAGGAATAAAGAAATAACTTCAATGAAAGTACTTTGGAGAAATAAGCAAGCAAAAAAAATAATATGGGAAGCCGAGAACACGATAAAATAGAAATATCCCCACTTATTTGAAGCTAAAGAGGAAGTCCAACATACAGAATTGGGATACTAATAGGTACGTATTATTGAATACTTAATGTGTTGTTAAAAGTTTGTGTAAGTAAATATTTTAACTTGGTTAAGCTATCCAATTATGCTAACATTCGAGGATGAATGTTCCTCAGTAGGGGGAGGATGTAACATCCAAAACCTTATAGTACTAGTACAATGCAAATTAAACATGACATGGGTTGGTCAAATTAGCGCTAATTTTTAAAAGTGCTTGAATCTCGTGTTAATGGGCTATATGTGCGGCTAACGCTTAAGAGGGTTGGGTGCATACATTTTTTGTGTCGAATTGAGGAGATCACGACCTTAAATGAAGCAAGAGAATTGAGGTGCTTGTAGGACTTAGTAAGCTAGTAGGTGAGTCACCTACTTGCTTAGCTTAAATTTGCTAGCTAAACGGAGACGAGGCTCGACGTCGAATTTATCCAAGTTCGATTATGAATAAAGTTTGTGTTAAGGGTGTAACTTTAGCCCATGTTTTAGCATCATAAATGGGTTACATTTCCAGCCTAATAAGTATAATAAAAAGGTCCCAAATGCACCACAACCCACTTGGCTAATTGGACCCAAAACTAAGTGAGGAGAAAGTTCGAAAATAGGCAGCCCAAGCCCATCAACTTTGGAACCAAATTAGGCTCAATTGTGAGGGATAAGCTGCTACATCACTAGTCTATTAATGTTTACTAATATGTGGTCAAACGTTCTAGAGAAGGTCGGCCAAAGACCCCTTTAAAAAAGGGTTAAAAGAGCTCCCATAATTCATTTCCCAACTTGAACACACGAAAATCAGATTGCTCTCCAAAGTTTTCTCTCAACTTTTCTTTACTTTGTAAAGCATAAAAGTGACTCTTTTAGGATTCATGAAGGATACCTAAACCTTGAAGGAAAATATAAGTAATCATAGTTGTGTATTTAGTATGGTTTCTTGATGAAAAGCAACAAGTATATGCTAGTATGTTGGTGCTGGAAATTTGGGACAGCATGTATTAGAAAGTTGTTGCACACTTGCCTTTTGTTTTAGTAATTTCTCTATGGTTTGTGGGCTATATTATTAAGAAAAATTGATGTTCTTAATATGGTTTAAGTTATAGTTATTTGCATAATGTTGCTGCCCTAATTTTGGTTTCACTTAACAAATGTGTTTCATTGTGTTATCTTACGTGGAATGTTGAATGGAACTTGTGGGCTGTTAGAAGGAAGGTTATTAGCTCACATCCTTCATGACTTCTTGAGTGATGTTCTTAGACTGCTATAGTACTGTTTGTATATGTAAATATTACTAGAACAGTTTGGTTAGAGTTGGAATAGGTTTGGAGTTGTCGATGTCAAAATGTTGCGAAGGGAGGTAACGTTATGCTGTCCATTTGTAGGTTGTGTAGAATTGTTATGTCTTGTGCTTTGTGGGCTGTTCTAAGACTGTTATACCATTAGAACAGGCTGGAAATAATGTGTACATGTGAATGTGTGTTGTAAAATCTCGATTAGGGGGCGAAAAGGTTAAAAGAACACACTCGGATTTATAAATACCCGCTTGCTATCCGTGTGTTGTTTTGTGTTGTGATTGGGCTGCCAAGGTATATCTATTGGCTGCTAAGGCCAGTTCTATCATATACTATGTTTTTGAGAAGTAATTGTAAGAAGGTAAGGTTATCTTGAGGTAGTAACAAGGTCATATAATGAGATATGTAAGGCTACTTGACTTCGTATTATTTGGCATGAAACATAGATCTTTCCTTGGCACATAAAGGCATTTACTAACTCTGATACAATTATTAACCGTGTCTACCCTCTTGCACATGTTCATATGCTACCATACATAGTCACCTTCAAATATGTATACATACGTGGATACCAAGTCACATGAGTCCTTATTGCTAAATAAAGTTCACTGGTTGTCTCATTTCATATTTATTCCATTATTTGTGTAACGTACTCTTTTCATTATCATTTGTCATATATTATTATTACATATCATATGCTACAACTACAGTCTTAAAATTTCAATATTATGACAACCAAAAGAATTATCTCAAGGGTAGTTGAAACATAAAGTATACAATTTTTAATAGGTGGTAGCTCGAGGGGTGGAGGTAACACCTAGCTAGGGATGATCCTATCACGGGGGGTAGCCCGAGGAGTTAAGGAAGAACCTAGCCTTGGACAAACCTAATATATATTTACCACTAATCAGTTGGTTATTTGTATTAGTTGTTGTGCACAGACTATATAGTAAAGGTAAAGTAATAAAAAGAACATAAAGTGCATAATCCCACAGTATAATTAAAGGTGGTCTCTTATGCTATACTAGTACATAGTTTCATTTGAGTTGTAGCTTCATATGTAGTATTTCCTACCTTATATATTTGGTACATTATCTCATACTGATATCCCTTATGGGGGACCTACATTTCATGCTGTAGGTACAGGTGCTAGTAGATCTCCCTAGTAGGAGTACATGATATTCAACTGTTGTTACCAAGCTCCAGGTTGCTTCGGGGCTTTGTATATGTCTAGAGCTTATATGTTTATATTGCACAGTTTGTTGAGGTGGGGCATGTAATGATACTTATCAGATGTTTTCCTTATCTGGAGGCTTTGTAGACCATGTAAATTAAAGTGTGGTCCTATCACGTACTCTAGACCTCGTAGCCCCAATGGCCCTGTCATATGCATTATTTTTTGGCTTGTTATCACTATTTATCTACTTAAAGGCATGTCAAAGATAGAAATCTCTTATAATATGTATAGAAAGTGCATATATACAGGTTGTCCCGAGCCTTATCGGCAATGGGTGCCAGTCCACCCTAATGGGACTTGGGGTGTGACACATACATCTCCTAAGATCAATTAGATGGAGTCACTAACCATAACCCCATTGCAATGATTTGACCCAAGTATTGTCTACTCTTGGGCCTAGCCCATCATGGATTTGACCCTTTGGGCTCATCCCAAAAGGTACCTCACAGTATATATAGACTAGTCCTTTACTTATATACCCAATATGTCTCTTGTGTTTTGTCGATGTGGGACTTCTTATCTCAAGATTGGTTGTTGCATACACCTCCTCTATAGACTCAGCATCCTTGCTGAGGTTTACCTTGTCTTAGCACTGAGGTTTATCCTACCTCACCGGGATTTGCCTAAAATTAGTTGAACCCTAACCCACATCAATAAAGTTGACACAAAAGTGGATCTGGTACCACCTATAATGACCTAGTCCAACACTGTGAACTATTGTGTGCTCTTGGGTCTACATTGAAACACCCCAAAAGTGTGCCTTGGAATGCCTATAATTGTAAATTTTATATATCTCAAAGTTCACACGTGATATCAAATCTTTCAGTTCATATTCTCGATCAGGGGAAACATTTATATGGGAAATAGGTAGAACCTGAATTTTAGAGGACCCGAAATAAAAAATAATTTTCACTAATTTACAATTTTCTAGAGGACATCCTTGCCCTGGTCATGATGGGCTGGGGGGCGCAGCAGTACAAATGTTGCCTGCATGATGGGTCCGCCTCGCACAAGGATGTAGAAAAATATAAGTTTTTCATTTGTTTTTTCTATTTTAGCAAAGGGCATTAGGATTGTAGCCCCATGCCCACTTACACATGAAATCACCCATATTTAGCCATTATTCAACTCTATATTACTCGAAACCCTCTTTAAGACTTAACCAAATATCTCATTCCAAAACTAAGGAACAAAGAAGTAGCTTCAGTTAAGTACTTTGGAGGAACCAGCAACTGAAAGAGATAACATAGAAAGCCGAGGATGGAATGAAATTGAAATGTCCTCACTTATTTGAAGCTAAATCGGAAGTCCAACATACAGAATTGGGACACTAATAGGTACGTGGTATTGAATACTTAATGTGTTGTTAAAGTTTGTGCAAGTAAAGATTTAAACTTGGTTAAGATATATAATTATGCTAACATTCGAGGATGAATGTTCCTAAGGGGGGAGGATGTAACACTCCACACCTTACACGACTAGTAAAAGTCAAATGAAACATGACAGGGTTTGATCAAACTAGCGTTAATTTTTAAAAATGCTCGAAGCTCGCGTTAATGGGTTGTATGTGCGTCTAACGCTTACGAGGGTCGAGTGAATATACGTTTTACGTCGAATTGAGGAGATTATGGACTTAAAATGAAGTGAGAGAATTGAGGTGCTTGTAGGACTTAGAAGCTAGCAGGTGAGTCAGCTACTTGCTTAGCTTAAAATCGCTAGTTAAACAGAGACGAGGCTCGACATCGAAATTGTCCAAGTTCGATTATGAATAAAGTCCGTATTAACGGTGTAACTTTGGCTCACATTTTAGCATCATAAATGGACTATATGTTAAGCCCAAGAGAGGTATTAAAAACGGCCCAAAGACAATACAAAACACTTAGCAAATTGGGCCCAAACCTAAGTAAATGAAATCTAAAAAATGGGCAGCCCAAGTCCATGTATTTGGAGCTCCAAAAGGCCCAAGTGACATGCGTAAGGATCTACATAACCTACTTCTTGATATAAGGCTTAAGTAGACTTATTAAGTCGGCCAAATATCATGTTAAAAGAGGATCAAAGCAGCTCCCACAACACTATCGTTCCATTGAACTCGCAAAACAAAAACAGTTTTGCTTTCAAAGTTCTCTCAACGTATCTTGACTTTCAAAGCAGCAAAGAAAGAACTTATAGGGTTCTTATAGAAGCTCTATACCTTTAAGGTAGTGGTAAGTAAGCTTACATCTGTTTTTAGTATGGTTTTACTATGAAAAACAAGAGGTATATGTTAATATGTTGGTGCTGGAATTTCTGGACAGATTGTATACTAAGAATTCTTGTGTGCTTTTCTTGTTAGTTAAGAGTTTTTTTATCTTGTTGGCTGGCTTTATTATGTATTATTACTTAATTATGCAGCAAATATTGATTTTACAAAAGTGTAAAATAGCTGATTAACTACTGGTACAGTCAACAAAAGTGAGTTGTTATATGATATCGCAATTATGTGCCTCACATGAACTTGTGGACTGTTGGAAAGCAAGTTGTTGCTTCACATCTTTATTAACTGATTTATTTTTGTTCTGAACTAGTTCATAGCTGGTTGTATGTATAAATGTTTCTGGAACAGTTTGGTTAAATTTGTAATAAGTTTGGAGTTGTCGACGTCGAAATGTAGCGAAGGGAGGTAACGTTATGCTGTCCGTTTTTAGATTGTGTGGAATTGTAATGTGTTGTGCTTTGTGGGCTGTTGTAAGGATGTTATAACTTAAAATAGGCTCTACATTATGTGTACATGCTAATGTCTGTTAGAAAGTACGATTAAGAGCAGAAAGGTTAAAGGAATACACCCGGGTTTATAAACACCCGGTTGCTGCCTGTGTATTATTTTCTTATGTAATTGAGATGCCAAGATGTATTCATTGCCTTCTAAAGCTTGTTTTATCCTCTACTATGTTGTAGATAAGTATTTGGTGGAAGGGAAGGTTATCTGGAGGTAGTAACGAGGTCATACAATGAGGTATGTAAGGTTACTTGATTCCGTATGGTTCAGCATGAAACATAGATACTTCCTTGGTACATAAAGTCACTTACCAACTCCGACACAACTATGAACTGTGTCTTCATTCTTTGACATGTTCATATGATTCCATATATAGTCTCTTTCAAATCTGGTTACATACATGAATACCAAGATACATGTATTCCTTTTTGCCAAATAGAGTTCACGAGGTGTTCCATTTCATATGCATTTTATTATTTACGTGACGTATTCTTTTCACTGTCATGTTGTCCTGTGTGATTATCCATATGTCACATGTTACATATATAGTCTTATAGCTCTAATATTATGTCCACAAAAAGAATCATCTCAAAGGTAATTGAAAGATACAGTATACAGTTAGATGGGTGGAGCACCAGGGGGTTCAATTTTGAACCTAGCATAGGGACGATCCAAATACAGTTTGATGGGTGGAGCCCGAGGGGGTTCAATTATGAACCTAGCATAGGGACGATCCTAATACAGATACCACTAATCAGTTGGTCATATGATTACAGCTGTGCACAGATTTTAAAGTACAGATTTTACAGTAAAGGTAAAGTAATATAAAGGATGTAAAGTACATGATTCCACAATATAACTAAGGGTGGTCCCAGATCTTCCACAGATGCATGGTTTCATTTGATTTGTTACTTTATATATAGTATATCCTACCTTACATACTCAGTATATTATCCCATACTGACGTCCCTTGGGGGGACCTGCATTTCATGCTACAAGTACAGGTGCTAGTAGATCTCCCCTATAGGAGTAAAGGATATTCAGCTGCTGTCATTAAGCTCCAGGTTGCTTTGGAACTTTTTACAGGTCTAGAGCTAACATATTTTTATTGCATAGTTTGTTGAGACGAGGCCTGTCCCGATCCTTGTTAGATATTTTTTTCTTTATTTAGAGGCTTTGTAGACTATGTAAAGTACAATGAAGTCATGCCTTGCACTTTAGATAGCGTGGCCCCAACAGCCTAGTCGCATGCATTTCTTTTCGGCTTGTTATCACTATTTATCTGTTTAAAGGTATGTCAAACATAGAAACCCCTTATAATAAATGTAGAACACATATAGTTATAGTTTGGTTCTCCCGAACCTTATCGACAACGGGTGCCAGTCCGCCCTACGGGACTTTGGGTTTCAAGATTAACTTTAGAACTCAAGGAATCACTTCAATCTCTACATTTCCTTCAAGCTCATCTTAGAAAAATCCAAGTTTGCGGTATGTGGGTTTCATCCATTGGGTCCTTTTAACCATGGAGCCTAATCTTTCTTTTATGAAAATTGCATGTTTTCAAGTTGTATTACCAATGTGTATCTCTTATTATGAATTATGAGAATAAATCATGTTGGGGTTTTATGAAATATTTATTCATTTTGCATGACTATCTATTTCAAGCTTATATCGTGATTTGATTATAACTACTTATGTTATGCACGTTTTCAGCTATGAAGCTATGCATTATCATGAACTTTTGTAATGGATTTCAAGGTACCCTACACGACGATTTTACTATATGTTTTTGGGTTAATTTACATTAAGTTTTCTCATCTTATTTCACTCTCAAATTGCATGATTTTGAACTAGTATCATGAACCCACCAAGTGTTTAGTAAAACATCAAGTTAGGAATTCTCAAATTATTGATGATCTATTTCATGATTTACAAGTCAAATGATTATACGATGATTAAGGTTTTTTAAGTGTGTATTGAATTAATGGAAATTATCTATGATTGTACAAATTACAAGCTAAGTCCTACTTCAAGATTTTTACCACTTGTGAGTCATTCATGTTAAACAAAGGGTTTATATATGATTATGATCTACTCTCATATTCAAGTTAGGTTAACAATTAGAGGTAAAACATTTTTTAAGAGCTACTTATGTCATATTTCCATGTTTCTTAAACGTTATCTAAGTTATGATTATTTCAACTATTCCATTTGATTTGACTTAGCACCTGTTAAGCCTTAAGATGGGGCCTCGACAAGGGGTCTTTATATAAAGTCTTTTGTCTCTAAACTATATGCAATCATAGGATTATGATTATTACCCTTGCTATACTAGTGGATCCATCTAGTCATTTTATGATGTTTGATTTGCCTTGGCAAGTAGACCATACCTAGGCAGGGGGTGTCATGCCCATTCCACCTTACCGAGGGGGTGTCATGCCTTAGATTCCATGTTGTAGCTACTTGGTCTATGTCAGTTACCATCGCTTCTCACATATGTGTATGCTATATATATCGTGCAAGATGAATGATTTACAACCATATTTTATTATAAGCATTGATCATGGATGATGAGAATATATATCTACTGCTTATGATTATGCATTTTTACTATATTGGATTATTTCTTGTTGCATTGCATCCCGCATACTTAGTACATTCAAATGTACTAAGGTATACTCTATACCACATGATATTACTATGTAGGGACTGGAGCACTCTTTGATCATCCTCCACATTGCTAGTTTGATCCTTTGAAGCAAGCTTTGGTGAGTCCTTAAGTCCGAGGATATTATCTTTATTACTCTTGCTATTTTGAGACTTCTTTATGTTGAACACTTATTACTATGAGGGTAAGACCGAAAAGTATCTTGGACCTCGCTTCATTCTGTATTAGAGGTGTTGTTGTATATTATGATATAGTTATGCTTGAGCTTGACTCTTTTATGCTTTAATGAAAAATATTTCCACTAGTCCTGTTTCTTTTTTTATTATATCTCTTGTTGTTGTTTACTTTGCTTTTGCGATCAAAGATGTGTGGTTGATATGCTAAGAGGCTTTTTGGGTCCCTTCAGCTTCCCATTTGTCGTGTCATATCTGTGCCATAGGCTTGGGTCGTGACATCTATCATGGATTTGTCTCTTTGGGATTACCCTAAAAGACACCTCACAGTATATAGACCAGTCCTTTACTTGTATACTCAATATCTCTCTTGTGTTTTGCCGATGTGGGACTTCTTATCTCAAGATAGGTTGTTATACCTATACAAATGATTGCTTTTATGAGGGTACACTTTTATTCTAATAGAAAAGCATTCCACAGAAAGATTAAAGTCGGAGCACACAACATATTTTGTTCCAAAGTTATCAGATATGTCTTTATTGGTATAATTGCAATGGTACCATACCTTTTCCCCTTCATAAACAGAAACAATGCATATTATAAGGTTCAATCAAAAATAGGAAATTTTTTGAGATTATCATCTGAGTAGAACACCAAGCATAACAAACAAGCTGCAAGAAGCTATAGTAGTTACAACTCATGTCCATGGCATAGGAGCACACATACAGTTAGACTCATAAATTATTCTTTTTCTATACAAATAAAAAACTACGATTAACATAGTTAAAAGTTGTGACAAATAAAAACTTATGTACTCTCTCTTCATGTGAAATCTGCCTCTGTACCAAAATATGAAACAACTTTAAATAGTATTCTTTATTTATGATAAATAGTAAGAATTAGAATTTTTTGGCATTTATTGGAGAAACATGCATGTATACTGAATCTTGAGCTTCTTTGAGAAAAAAATAAACCAAAAAAGCTATTTGGAACAGAAAAAAGGATGTCCATGAAAGTTTTTTGTATCATACTGAATATCATGAAACTTTTTGTATTCAAACAAAGCAAGAGTATTTTGGAGACCAGAAGGGTTAACAGCTCAAATGTATCCACACTTACTAGTCAAATAAAAGTTTGTTTAAACTGAGGGGAGAGCACGAGGGAAAATAGCATTGCTAGGCTCCTGTTTCTTGCAAATACTTTTCATTCCTAAAAGATTATACAAACAACTTTAGTATCCAAATTATCCACATTGGGTGGTGCCTTTTTGAACATTCATTTATTATGATAGAAAAGTAATGCATCTTATATAGCACAATTCATCTCTAAACCAAAGTAACAAATTTGTAACACCCTATGAAATTACTGAAATGTCCCTAGAACATAACCATGCATATAATGCGTCCTCCCAAGCTTTGATGGGAAATCAAAGGCCAAATTTATGATCAACTCAAAAAATGGAGAGGCAAAATGGTCTCGACCCTATTTTATAGCAACTGGATCGAAAAAATATTTTTCGCTAATTGATTGCAATACAGTGTTAGTTCATGCCCTTGGCACAACGCGAACAAAAAATGGAGCAACACTTGTGTTTTTTTTAAATTTTTTGACAAGAAGATTAAAATTTGTTCGAAGGAATTTTTGGGAAAAATAAACTGGTCCGCGCCCCTAGCGCATCGCAACTAGTACAAAATTCATGAAAAAATTCTTTTAATTACAGGAATAGCCTTTTGGTCATTCCCCACCCTATCCTAATTTCCAAAAATGTGTCTAAGGGTTATTTTATTTGTATTAATGGTTTCAAAACCCATATTTCCTAACTACTACGTGAAGAATTCTTGAGACAAAAGACAAGAAACGCTTGAGGATTTCAAGGTTAAGGTTCAAGTTGTTGAAGATGATTCAGATAATTTTCATTTTAGATATGTAAGGCCACCCAAAGCATGGGATTGTCCTCCTATGTACCCCTTTGACTGCAGTAAGTTAATGATTGAAAGTGATTAGTCTTGTTTGCAAATTCTTGAATATTATCAGGAAAACTATCTTTATTGTACATATATTTTCTTGAATTGATGATCATCATAACTTTAAACTACTTACTTAAATGATTTATATAAATTATTGAATAAACTCTACTTGCTTAAGTGCCAATTTTTTCAAGAATGAACCTTTGGGTTGGTGTGTAGAGCCTTGATGACGTAAATGTTCTTGATTGTTGTGGTTCGGATCTTGAATTTAGCAAGAATTGATGATAGTGTTGATGAAATTGATTTAGAGTGAGACCTTTGGAATCTTGAACTTGAATTTCAACAAAAGTTCCTAATGCCTTTAGTTGATAGATGACAAGATGAGTTGATGTCCTTTCCCAAGATAAACTGATTGTATAGGCATTCTGATATTGATACACTAATGAGCATGTTGAGTCATGGGAGGAGTATTGAGCACAAAAATAGATAATAATGAGTCCGACTCACATTAACTACATAGCCAGTGTGGGTGAGGATTGGACCATGAGAGCGGATATTTCTCAGTACCAAAAGAGGACTTGAAAGATTATGGATCCACTAATAGATATCATTCTTTACCCCAAAAAGCTACTGGATGGATGTGGCAGCAGAAGCACTTCATTATATCATCACTAGCTCATAAATGATGGTTGTCAGTTAGAGAAACTCACAGATAGATTTCAACTTGATAGTACTCTAATGTTGAGGTAATGGTATGATTATGAGTCTTGATTGATGTGATACGATCCAATCCTACTCTTTATCCTTGAGTTTGGGTGAGAACTTGATGAGTTGATGTTATTTCATGTCATATACGTCTATATTGCTTACTTTAGCCCATTTACATACACTATATTCTATATACTAATGTTATTTGGTGTTGTATCATTTCATGATGCAGATTCAGTAGACATAGGAATTTAGCAAGCGAATCATTGAGGTTCACGGTTCCCTGATTCCAGAAAATGCTGATTCATCCCCTGTATTCAGAGGATGTTTCTTTCTTTCAGATGTTTTAGTTATTTCTTGAGTTGTGGTGTCCATGGGTTGTCATGGTACCTTCTTAGATCATAGACATAGAGGCTTCATTGAGATAAAGAGATGATGGGTTAATGTAGGGGTTCTTTTCCCCTTTCCATTTTAAAATGAGTTTTCTTTAATCCTATTTTATGTGATGGACATTAATGATTAGTCTTGTGGCCTATGGCCTTTATTTCTGATGTAGATGTTATGAGGTAGCATAGCCTACTGTAGTTATTTGTTATTTGTCTGATGTCTTACGCTAATCGATTGATTGAACGAATGTAATATGGCTAGTGGTTTGATTAGGGACTAGTAATAGTCTCTGAGTGCGAGTTACGTTTAGGGTACCCTCCTGGGCATGACAAACTTGGTATCGAAGAATAGAGTACCAACGTCCTAAGGAGTCTATGAAGGCATCTCTAGTAGAGTCTTGTTTATAGGTGTATTATGCATGATACTACATAAGTACGAAGTTATAGAAAATTAGGAAGTGTTACCGTTCTTCTATGATCCGAGTTCATGCAATAGAGTTGAACTCTATGAAACCTTATTATAATTCATGTGTTACATATTTGCAGATATGCCTCCTAAATGAACAACTGCTTAGAGAGATGCCTTAGCCTTAACTGTTTAGAGTCCCCAACAAAAGGCCCCTTCTCAGACAGAGACATGGAGATGGGGTCGGCCTACTAGGATTATAGAGGTCCTATAGGTGATCCTTGCACAACCACAACAAGTCCCTACCTCAGAGGCAGAGTTTAGGGGAGCCATCACTATGCTTAATTAGCTAGTGGCCTCCTATAGTAATAGTAGAGGTCTTATGGCTCTTACCTATAGCTCGTAGGAGTCAAAGGCTACAACCAAGCTCAGGGATTTCTTATGGATGAACCCTCCAGTTTATACAGGGTCAAAAGTTGAGGAGGACCCATAAAATTTCATCGATGAGAGATACAAGGTTTTGAGGGCCATGTATACTAGTGAGGTCGAAGAGGTTGAGCTTGCCTCCTACTAGCTGAAGGATCTTACAAACGTTTGGTACAACCAATGGGAAGATAGTAAAGGTGAAAATGTTGAGCCTATAGAGTGGCAGGAATTTCAAGCTGCTTTCCTTAACCATTTCTTTCACCAAGAGTTAAGGGAGGCAAATGTTGATGAGTTTGTGAAGTTAAAGCAAGCGGGAATGACCGTATACAGTCTCAAGTTTATTAAGATGTCCAAATATGCTCTAGAGATGGTCCAACACATGAGAGAAAGGATGAGAAAGTTCGTGTCTGGTTTGGGCAGGCATGTACAGAAGCAGTGCAAGGCAGCCTTGTTGATCCAAGGCATGGACATCTCTTGGATTGTGGTGTATCCCCAATAGACAGAGGAGGATAGGAAAATAAATAGAGAAGAATAGATTAATAGGAAAGCAAAATCAGCAGTGCCTAAGCCTAATCAACAAAGATAGAATAAGGGTGACAAGTCTTACTTTAAGAAGAAATCGACTCATCATGCACCTTTTGTGGCAAGTGTCCCCATCCAACAAAACATGTATGATCATGTCTTATGGTTATCAAAATTATAGGGCCTAGGGTTCTTAATCTCAAGCTAGTGTTACCTAAGGTATGAAGCGAAAGCCACCTTGTGACAAGTGCGGTAAACTCCATATGGGTGAGTGCCATGTGAGCAAGGATATTTGTTACTCTTGTGGGAAGATTGGTCACATTCAGTATAAGTGTATAACGAGGAGACGAGGTGAAAAGAGTAACAGAGAATAGTCCTTTATAGCACCCCCAATGGGCAGTCATCAGAGGGGTACCCACTATGGGCAAGGGAAGTTGGACAAAGCATCTTAATGCCATAGGTAATCGTCAGGATCAGGAGGCAGCACCAAATGTTGTGATGGGTATGCTTTGAGTCTTTACTCTTGATTGTTATACATTGCTTGAACTGGGTGGCACTTTATCTTTTGTAACCCTCTATGTGGCTATTAAATTTAAGATTCTTCAAGAGTGTTTGCTTGAACCCTTTGTTGTTTCCATCGCAAATGGTGAGTCTATCTTAGTTGAGAGGGTTTACAGGGATTGTGTAGTATCCATTTATCATGGAGGTATCTTAGCTGACTTGGTAGAGTTGGAGATGGTGGATTTTGATGTGTTCCTTGTCATGGATTAGTGTCATGCCTTCTATGCCTCTGTTGATTGTAGAACCCAGGTTGTTAAGTTTCAATTTCCTAATGAACTAGTCCTAAAGTGGAAAGGGAATTCTATTGCACCAAAGGACAAGTTTATCTCTTATCTTAGATCCAGAGAGTTGATCTCCAAGGGTTGTATTTATCACCTCGTGCAAGCTAAGTATAATAATATTGAGTCTCCTACTCTTGAGCCAGTCCAGATTATGAATAGGTTTCCCAAAGTGTTTCCTGATGATCTACCTGGGGTCCCTCCTGATGGGAAAATTGACTTTGGGATTGATGTTCTCCCCGATACCCAGCCTATCTTGATTCCACCTTACTGAATAGGCCCCACTGAATTGAAAGAATTGAAAGAGTAGTTGAAACACTTGCTAGAGAAAGTTTTCATAATACCTAGTGTTTCTCCTTGGGGTTCTCCTGTTCTATTCATGCATAAGAAAGATACATCTTTCAGAATGTGTATAAACTACCAGCAACTGAACAATATCACAATAAAGAATACATATCTGCTCCCCAGAATAGATGATCTATTTGACCAACTTAACGCTGCCACTTGCTTTTCCAAGATAGACCTCAGATCTGGTTACCATCAGTTTAGGGTTAGGGAATGTGATATTTCTAAGACAACCTTTAGGACATGGTATGACCACTTTAAGTTCTTGGTCTTGTCCTTTGGGTTAACTAATGCACCTACAACATTCATGGACTTTATGAACAGAGTATTCAAACCATATCTTGATATGTTCATGATTATATTTATTGATGATATGCTGGTGTATTCTAAGGACGAAGAGAAGTATGTCAGTCATCTTAGAGTGGTTTTGGAAACTCCAAAGACTATGAATTGTATGCAAAGTCTTTAAATTATGAGTTTTGGATCAAGTCCGTGGCCTGCCTAGGTCACATAGTCTAGCCAATAGTATTAGTGTCATGCCCCTTGGTCTATTGTCTAGCCAATAGGGTATATTAACCGACACTCAAAGACTATTGCTAGTCCTCAAGTGAAACACTTGGCCTTATCACATTCATTCATTCATACATTCTTCCAATCAGCAGAAGACATAAGTAAGTAAATGGGCATATCATCATAGTCCAAAAAATAATATTATAAATAAAAGGCTAATAAAAGGAAACTAGCTTAACAAGTCTTAACATCAACATTTGCCTCTAGTTTATTAAGACTTTATCACTATTAGGTGGTGCCAATGACAGACCCATGGCTACTTCAATCAAAATAAAACTAATAAGCGTCTAACTCTAAGCAAGATGAAATAAATATAATGAATCCTCCGAAGTAGGGGAGGCTTACAAATCAGCTAAACATCTTAAATCCTCAACAGTGCGCCTGTTGACGATCTCTAAATCTTTTGTCTATATAATGAAATGATGCAACACCAGAGTGGTATCAGTACGTGAAATGTATGGTATGTAAAATAGCTGAATGAAACTGAAACAGGTAGAATAATATAGATACAACAATCGACTCAACATAATTAACAATCAACATATCAAATGTCTATCTAAAGCAAGAATAAAGAGTAGACAAGTGACCCATCAACCAATCAACTTATCAATCAAATCAGACTCATCTCAGAGGGACTTATCTCAAAGGAACTCAACTCATCTCATCTCATCATATCCATCTCACCTCATCTCATCTCAACTTAGATTACTCAGTTTGAAAACATTTTGGGAGTTTCTCTTATCCGGCAATAATCACTTATGATAAAATGATTATACGATAATTTTTCTAATGTTACCATAGTCGTTTGGTACTTTCCAAGTACATAACTAATCTAAACCCTAAGGACAAGTCCAAATGGAGGCAACAAATCTATAAGTCTTCTATTGATTTCAGGGACTTCTAATCAGACGGGACCTCA
>JAOTQJ010146297.1:0-18785 GCA_025642045.1 Solanum sejunctum | reverse complement strand
AATTTTGAATCAGTCTCATAGAGACTCTAATCATCTCATTAATCAACATCTCAATCAATAGCTCAAGGCTTAGAACAATTATAACAATTGAATAGACAAATCGTTAGAGTTCATTTATGGATACTCAAGGTGCTATCAAGTTCTATCAACTCATCATCATTCTAATATCACAATCACAATACAATTAACTCTCTTAATCAAGGCTCTAGACTCAATCCCTATGTTATTTCATACATGTTTATAAAAGTTAACACATAAGGTTTATGCAATATCTCATGAAATTATTCAATTCAAGAAAGCAAGTTTATAATGATTATCAACATATGAAAATACATGTAAGAAACATAATTTTTGAAGAAAATAATCAAAATTCATGTATGTAGAATCAAGAACCTTAAACTCTCATCTAAGACCATCTATGGGGCTCATGAGAGAACAATCTCATGTTTTTAAATTTAGCCTTACATACCTGTGATAAATCTCTTCAAATCATTCGTCAAGAATTCTCCTTGAATTCTATAATCTCACGTTCTTCTTTCATCTCTCTCAAGTCCTAACTTTCAGGTGTTGTGAAGAAAGACATAAAATAGGGCTTTAGACCCTATTTACTCATCCAAATGACCTAAATTGATCGTATTTTTAGTTTAGGAGGGATTGGAAAAAGTTTAGAATGCCCCTCAAAGATTTAAATTTTGAACTTTGGCGGAAAAGTTCTGCAACACGGACCTATCGCACACCTGTGTAATTTCAAAAATACAATTGCATTAAAAAAATAAAAAAAAATTATAAGTGTATATCCATGTAAGATCCACTTCGCGGCCCCAATGCATACCCTCACTATCTCGATTTTCAGATCAAAAAATTATTTTTTGATCTAATTGCTCTAAAGTCGAGTCCAAACCACTCTTCCACCTAGTTTTTCTTGTTGATCACAAATCTAATCTTAGATTTTCCATTAGATCTTTGGAAGATGCATTAGGCACACAATTTCATCCTAGTGGCATTTTGGTGATTTTTTCAGATGTTACAATTAGAGTGGATGCCCAGAAGATTGAAGCATTTAAGAAGTGGCCCATAACAACCTCTCCTACCAAAATATGGAGTTTGTTGGGGTTAATGAGCTATTACTGCAAATTTGTTGAGGGGATTTCTACCTTGTTTGCATCATTGATCAAACTAACTCAGAAAAAGGTCAAGTTTCAGTGGTCCAACGAATGTTAGAGTTTTCAGAAGTTGAAGACTAGATTGAATATAGAGCCAGTGTTGACTTTGCCCAATGGGATGGGAGACTTTATGATGTATTGTGACACATCAAGAGTTGGACTGAGTTGTGTACTAATGGGGAGAGGAAAGGTAATAGCCTATACTTCCAGATAACTTAAGATTTATAAGATGAACTATTCGATTCATGATCTCTAGTTGGCAACAGTGGTGTTCGCACTCAAGATATAGCACCACTACTTACATGGAGTTCATGTAGATGAGTTCACTAATCACAAGATCTTGTAATATGTTTTCAGTTAGAAAGAGCTCAACCTGCGGCAAAGGAGATGGCTAGAGTTGCTCAAGGATTACGACATGAGCATTCTCCGTCACCTAGGTAAATCTAACATTGTTGTTGATGCTCTTTGAATATGGTGCATGGGTAGCAATACCCATATGGAGGAAGGGAAGAAAGAGTTGGAGAAGGAAGTACACAGGTTGGCCTATTTGGAAGTACAACTTAAGGAGAATAATAAAGGCAGGGTCAATATTCAGAATGGGTCTTCTTCATCCTTAGTGTCATAAGTGAAGGAAAAGCAAGACCAAGACCCTTTCTTGCTTCAATTGAAAGATGCTATTCATAAGCAAAAAGTGATGGTTTTCTCCAAAGGGGGAGATAGGGTGTTGAGGTACAAAGGTAGATTGCATGTTCACGATGCAGATGGTGTTCGAGAGAGGATCATGGACGAACCTCATAGCTCCCGATATTTCATTTATCCTGGCTCCATTAAGATGTATCATGACTTGAGTGAAGTCTATTGGTGAAACGGAATGAAGAAAGGCATTGCTGAATTTATCTCTAAGTGCCCCAATGGCGAACATGTCAAGGATGAACATTAAAGGCCTTCTAGGTTAGCACAGAATGTTGAAATTCCAGAGTAGAATTGGGAGATGATCAACATGGACTTCATTACCGATTTACCAAGGTCTCAAAGAAACATGACTCAATATAGGTAATTGTGGATAGGATGAATAAATCAACCCACTTCTGGCCAGTCAAGACAACTAATACAGCTAACGAATATGTCTGGATATACATTTATGAGATTGTGAGGTTGCATGGAGTTCCCTTGTCTATCATCTCACATAGAGGAGTGCATTTCACCTCCCAATTTTAGAGATCTTTTCAGAAAGGATTGCGTACGAAATTGAATTAGAGCACAACCATCCATCATAAAACATATGCACAGGTCGAGCTCACCATTCAAACATTGGAGAATATGATAAGAGCTTGTGTCCTTGACTTCAAGGGGTATTACTATAACCATCTGCCAATGATTAAGTTGGCATATAATAATAGATGTCATGCAAGTATCCAAATAGCCCCTTATGAAGCTTTGTATGGGAGAAGATATAGATCACCAATTGGGTGGTTTGACATTGGTGAAACTGAATTGATTGGACCTGATCTTGTCCACCAGTCCATGAAAAAGGTGAAGGTTATTAGAGAAACGTTGAAGACTACACAATGTCGCCAAAAATCAAATACTAATATGAGGAGAAGGTACTTAGAATTTAAGGTAGATGATTGGGTGTACTTGAAGGTGTCGCCTATGAATTGCATTATGTGTCTCGAAAAGAAAGGAATGTTAAGTCCACTCTACATTAGACCCTGTTAGATCATGAGGAGGATAAGGAAGATCACTTATGAATTAGACTTGCCATCTGAACTAGACGGGATCCATCTAGTATTTCATGTTTTGATACTGAAGAAGTGTTTGGGAGATCCTGCTTTCTCAATCCCTATTGAGAGCACTAGAGTAAAGGATATCAAATCCTATGAAGACATCCAAATCCAAATCCGCGATTAACAAGTTCGTAAGCTAAGGAACAAGGAGATAGCCTCCATCAAAGTTCGATGGAGGAACTAGTTCATTGAGGAAGCTACTAGGAAGCTGAGAAAGATATGAAAATCAGATACCCACATCTATTCATGCTAAACGACAAGGATATCAGAGGTTATGTCCCTAACCTTAACTCAATTGAAGTTCCCATACGTGAATAAATGCATCAATTTTATTTTTGATGTCTAAGTAGAGGTTATAGAGATGTTGATAGATAGTGGAGAGTTTGAGGTTACCGAGTGAGGATTAAAATATGTCTTGCATCTACTCATGTCATAATCCTACCATTAATCATTATTCGAGGACCAATGATCCCAAGAGGGAGATAATGTAACCCCTTCTGAAATTATCAAAATGCCCCTAGAATGTAATCATGCTAATAACGCATCTTTCCAAGCTCAGATGAGAAATCTAAGACTGGATTTACTATCATCACAAAAAATTGAGTGTGAGAATTTTCTTGACCCGATATTTAAGCAATTGGATCAAAAAATAATTTTTACTAATTAATTAGAAAATAGTATTAGTTTGTGCCCTTAGTGCAGCGCGGACAGAACACACACTAACACTTATGTTTCTTTAAGAATTTTAGATGGGGCAATTAAAATTCAATAGGAGGAATTCTTTGGTAAAAAGACACTATTCAAGCCCTGGCGCGTTAGGGACCAGTACAAAATTTGTGAAAATTTTCTTTTAACTACAGAAAAGGCCTTTCGGTCATTCACCACCCTATCCTAAGTCCCAAAAATGTGCTTAATCGTATCAAGGGTTTTAAAACCCATTTTTCTAACTCCTACGTGAAGACTTCTTGACAGAGAAGACAAGAAATATAAGGATTTCAAGGTTTAGGGTCAAGTAGTTAAAAATGATTAAGATAATCTTCATTCCAGGTATGTAAGACTACCCAAAGCATGGGAATGTCCTCCTATGTACCCCTTTTACTGTACTAAGTTAATGATTGAAAGTGATGGGTCTTGTTTGAAAATTCTTGTGTGTTATCTAGAAAACTATATTCATTCTACATATATTTTCTTGAATTGATGATCATCATAACTTGAAACTACTTGCTTAAATGATTTATCTGAATTATTGTATAAACTTTACTTGCTTAATTTCCAAAGATTTCAAGAATAAACCTAGGGCTTCGTGTCTAGGGCATTAATGATGTAAATATGCTCGGTTGTTATGGTCCGAGTCTTGAATATAGAAAGCATTGATGATAATGTTGATGGAATTGATTGAGAGTGAGACCCTTAGAGTCTTTGAGAGGTTGAACTTGAATTTTAACAAAAGTTCCTAATTGCTTGAGTTGATAGATGACAAGATGAGTTGATGTCCTTGTTCGACAGAAACTGATTGTATAGACGTTCTAATATTGATAGATTTATGAGTATGTCGAGTCATTGGAGGAGCATTGAGCACCAAAATAGGTATGAATGAGTCTCGCTCACACTTATTAACAATCTGGCCACATAGGAGAGGACTGGATCGTGAGATAAGATTTTTCCTCAGTCCCAAAAGAGGACTTGACAGATTTATGGATCCATTGATAGATATCATTCTTTGCCCCAATAAGGTACTAGACGAATATGGCAATGACATCACTTCATTGTATCATCACCGACTCATAAGTGATGGTTGTCGGTTAGAGTAACTCTCAGATTGGTTTCATCTTAATAGTACTTTGATGTTGATGTGATGGTATGATTATCATTCTTGATTAATGTGATATGATCTTGTCCTACTCTTTATTCTGGGTTTGGGTGAATACTTGATGAGTTGATGTTATTTCATGTCATATATGTCTGTACTATTTACTTTTAGCCCATTTACATACAAAACATTCCATGTACTAACACCATTTGGCATTGCATCATTTCATGATGCAGATTCAGTAGACAAAGAACACAAAGTGACCCCATAAAGTGCCCGAAAATGTTCCTCAAAAGTGCTCATAATCGTAATGTCCATATATTCCAAAATTCGTGTGTAATATCGAAAATCTGACTTCATATTCTTGTTTAGGGGGAAACATTGTGTGGGAAATGAGTCTAACCCTGATTTTAGAGCAACAATAGAAAAATTTGATTTTCTCAAGTTTGCGCAAAACAGTGGGGGTGCGACGGTACTGCGACACGAAGCTATCATGGACCTATGTATATGTTGCCAATTTTCTCAATTAGGTCCAATGATTTGGGATCTTAGGCCTAAGCCTTCCCTTGCATAAAAATACCTATACATAGCCATATTTCAATACCATATCATACAAGACATTCCCCAATACTCTTTCAAACACTTAGACAAATATTTCACTCAAATTTCAAGTGCCAAATCTCATTCCAGATCTTAAGGAATTCACTCAAGCTTCAAGTTCTCATCTGAATCTTCATCAAGAAATTCTCCAAAGTTAAGGTGTGTGAGTTTCAACCATTAGGTCCTTTTACCCATGGTGGTCAAGCTTTATTTTAACATAAATTTCATATTTCTAAGTTGATTTACTTATGGGTCTTACCCACTATTAATTTTACTATGAACTAAGTCGGGCTTTCATAAAAGTATGACTATTTGAGCATGTTTTGAGCTATGAATCTATGATTTATCATGAGATTTGATGAAGGATTTTGATGTATATTGCATGAGGGTATTACTAAGTGTTCATCAGTTGATTTATTTCAAGTTTTCTTGCATGATTACACTCTTGAATTTCATGGTTTTATACTTATATTACACACCCACCAAGTATTTAATAAAATGTCCAGTTTGGATTCTTGAGTAATTGATGATCTATTGTATGACTTATGACTCGAATGACTTTATGTTGATGAAAGGAATGTTTGTATCCATTTTTTCCATGAAAAATACTTATAGTATTGTAAGTTGACCATACTTTGTTAAGGAGGTGATGCCTCAGTTACCATGGATGGTAGGGTGAGACAACCATCAACTAATTGAAGGGTTGATACCTCAATCACCATGGATGGTAGGGTGAGACAATACCAATTGAGGGGTTGATACCTCAATCATCATGGTTATAGGGTTTGACAATCCATCATAATATTTGTCTCTTCTTATATATGTAATATGTGCTATATAGGCATGTTTTACTTCAAGATTCATTCATACATGTCATATTGTTATTATGATATCCATTGGTTATGATGTTGCATTTTGCTTATATTGCCTATCTCTTGTGCATTACATCTTACATACTTAGTACATTCAAACATACTAACACACACTTTATGCTTATATGATGATACCATGTAGGAACCGGAGCTCCACTTGATCCTACTCCTCCTCCATGTCTCTAGTACGATTTCTCTCAAAGAAAGTTGGTGAGTCCTAAACTTCGAGGACATACTTGTCTTTATTTATGCTATGTATTGACTATTCTTATGTTGGATACTTATGGCTATGAAGGTGCCAGGAGATTTTCTTGGCCCCCACTCCTATCTATGTATTAGAGGTATTATTTGAACCTTGTGATATATTAATGCTATACTATTGGCTTGTTACGTTTCTATGGTATCAAAGGTGTCCTTTTGCCCTGTATTTCCCCTTTTTCTATCTATTGTTGTTGTCTTATTGCTTCCGCGACCAAGGATGTGTAATGACATGCTAAGAGGCTTATTTTTCGGGTTCCCCATTCACTGTGTAATGTGTAGGCCCTAGGTTTGGGTCATGACAGGACTTCAACAGGCGAATCATTGAGTTTCAGAGTTCCCTGATTCCAGAGAGTGGTGAGTCCTCCCCTTCATTCAGAGGATGTTTCTTTCCTTCATATGTTTGAATTATTTCTTATGTTGTGGTATCCATGTCCTGTCATGATACCTTCATAGATCATAGACATAGAGAGATGATAAGTTGATGTTGGGGTTCTTTTCCCCTTTCCTTTTTAAACTAAGGTTTCTGCAATCCTCTTTCATGTAATGGATGTTAATGATTAGTTTTGTGGCCCATGACCTTTATTTCTGACTTAGATATGATGGCATAGCGTAGCCCACTGATAGTTATTTATCATTTTTCTGATGTCTTCCTCTAATCAATTGATTGAATGAATGTAATGAGGCTAGGTGGTTCGCTTGGGGACTAGCAATAGTCTCTGAGTGCCAGTTATGTCTAGGGTACCCTCTTGGCATATGCCAAAATTATTGATTCTCACTTCTTAATATTAAAAAAATATAAAAATTTCATCACCTATTTCCTCAATAGAAATCTTTATCAGCATAACTTTGCGACTAAACATGAATTAACTTTTTAAACATTAAGGAGAAGTATTCAATAAATTTCGTATCACACATTACAGTAAGTCAAGAATTTCCTCAAATCAAGATCAGTGCAAGTCAAAAATCTTTTCTTGTCTTTGTAGAGATATCCACTTTCCATTAGACCATTCTTGATAAAATCTCAACACATCAGAAGGATAGGAAATGTTATCTACAGTTGTAAGGAAGTAAACATAGTACTCTTCTCCATTTTTCCCACCGAAAAACCCAAACCACTATCCATCATTGGCAAATATATCAACCATATCATATAGATGGATAATTTCAGAAAATGGATTCCGTCTATACGATATGGTTGATGCATTTGCTAATGATGGGTGGTAGTCTAGATTTATTAGTGGAAAAATAGAGAATAGTAATATGTTTACTTCCCTACAACTGGGGATAACATTACCTATCTTTCTGATGTGTTGAGATTTCATCAAGAATGGTCTAATAGAAAGTGGATATCGCTACCAAATCAAGGAAGGACTTTCGAGATGCACTAACCTTGATTTCAAGGAATTCATTATTTACTATAATGTGTGATACAAATGTATAGAAAGTGGATATCGCTACCAAATGTATTTATGTTTAAAATGTTAATACAAGTTTAGTCATGAAATTTATGCTGATAAAGACTTCTATTGAGGAAATAGTTGACGAAATTTTAGTATTCTTTTTATATTGAGAAACAAGAATCTATAATTTGTTATTCTGTTTACTGATGAATTATGTTATATAAGATGCATTACTTTTTTGTAATAATAAATGATCATATCAGATCAGCTTAATGAATAATCAAATTAGATACAATTCATATGAAGCAATGATAAGTAAGGAACTATGTTAACATAGACACATATCCATGCAAGACTTGATTTCTTTTATAACCTTGTATCTCGGCAACTTGCTTGCACCTAAAATAATTCCATAGGTACAATACCTCCCACCAACACAAGTCCTGGGTAACTCTGTCCATCAATACTTGGACAAATAGAAATGAAGCACTGAGTTTCTTATTAACTCCATTGGGATATCCCCCATATCCGAGAAACATGCCTTGGAAACACAAAGATATATAGACAAAGGAGGTTATCATTTCGAGAAAGATTTACCAAAAAAGTTGCTCTACAATCATAGAAAGTAGGAGAGAGGAAGGTCTCCAGAAATGTTCCTGGGAACATTCCTTTCATTTTTGGTTGTATGAGGTAATAGATCTTCAACTCTTCTCTTGTTGTGCAATCTAATAAGATTCACTTTCTTCCTTCATTTTTCCTCTCTGTCAATGTGCTGCACTTAGGCTGTTCAAGTTATACTCTTACCACTAATAATGATATTGCTTTCTAAGGCTACAACTTGACTCTACAGAAAGCAGAACTAGGGTACATTGAAATTTTACTATTCAAATATTTGAAAATACCTAAAATAATTATGCTTCCCCTTAATTCATCCCTTTTTCGCATATAGCTTGCTCCCACACCAACACCCCCTTTTTCTCTTTACAAAAATCCTACATCCACAACTGCTTAACTTATCATATCAACCAATTAAATCAACATTATCATTGTTTTCAACTTTAAATTAACAACAATTTAAATATATATATGTGCAGAACCCAAACACTTAGAAACAACGAAAACATTAGGCTTAAATTTTCTTTTTTAAAAAAAGAATATTAATGAAAAAGAGTAAGCATATTGATAACTAACCTGTGTGTTAGATCATTATCGCTGGACTGATGAACAACCCAAGAATGAAATTACCATATTTCAAAGAGTGTCTCACAACTCATCAAAAACAAAAGTCCCACTTCCTACATGTGAGGAGTACTAAGCCAGTTTATACTATTCAATTAGGCTTCCAAAAAGAAAAAATACTCCCTCCATTTACAAAGAATAGTCTACTTTCCTCTTTGGTTGGTCTAAAAGAATTATCTACTTTCCTTTTTGGTCAGTTTGAAAAAGAATACTCTACTTTCCTTTTTTGGTTTATGTAAAAAAGAATGATTCATTTTCTTTTTTGGAAAAGCTTTAATTTCAACTTTTCATATGACATGTTTCTGGTCACAAGATTAAAGGACGTTTTGGTACATTTAATGAACCTTTAATTTAGAAGAACAATCCATTTTCCTTTTTGAAAAAACTTTAATTTTAACATTCTATATGACATGTTTCTGGCCACAACATTAAAAGGCATTTTGGTACATTTAATAACTTTAATTTAGAATCATAAGATTAAAAAAATTTCTTTATTATCTTAAGCTTCGTGATAAATTAAATTAGGTCATTCATTTTTAAATGAGAGAGTATACTAATTAGGTTTACTACAAAAGAATTTAAATTTAAATACTAGTAGTGCCTATTTGATTTAAAAAATAATAAAATATGAAAAAATTAAATCAATTGCTTTTGATTTTATGGAAGTGGACAAGAAAAATGAAGTTTTATTTTTAATTAAATTGAAAAGTAAATAGATAGAACGTTAGTATTTTATTTTATTTTGGTTTTGAACATCTGAAATTATTTAATCACTTATTAAGCTTATATCACTTTCATTTAGTTTGTATCACCCATGCGTTAAATCTATATATCAAATAGATTTTTGTAAATCATCTGTAATTTTCATAAATATTTTTATTATATTTTTTGATATATAATATTTATTTAAGATTTACATTTTGCAGATCACGCAGATATAAAATTTTAGTATCAAGAATTCAATTTTTTCATATACTTTATGAGAGCTCTATATTTATTTTTCTTTAAAATTATATTGAAGAGAGACACTTCTTTGTTGTTTGATTTTGATGAGGAGATGAAATTTGTGTCTTCCCAAGTCCTTAGGAAAAAATAGTTTTTCATGTAGAATCATATATTAATTTGGAGGAGATCTCATAGATGATAATTTAATATTAGTAATTGATAATAGTACACATATTTATGCCTTAAATTCCTACCTGGTCTTTTCAATCATTTAGTAAGATTTACATTTTTATCCTCTGTAGACCCCACTTGTAGGATCACACTTGGTATGTTGTTGTTGTTTGTTAGTTCAATTGTAAAAACTAAATTATTATCCTATCTAATAAACAATTCTTGTTTATTCTCTTACATGATCAATAACCTTATGATTACATTTTTATCGAGGTTTTTTCACCTAATTATAGTCTTTTCTTTGTCAAAATTTGTTTGATGTTCAAAATGGCAACTTGAGTTGTAAAGACCATCTAAGTTATTTATATGATTTTTCTGCTATTATATTGATATTAGCATGTGTATAGTAACCTAGGGTCAATTAGGATGATTATTCGTCGGCTTATTCGAGAGTTATATGGATTTTTGAGCGAATCGTGAAGTTATATTTGTAAAATAAGTTTTCAGGTAAAGTCCTGGTAAATGACTTTAGAATGGAATTATGACGATTTTATTAGCTTTGGAACGATTGAATTAGGCTAGGATCATGTCCAATGCAATTATATCGTGGATTGCAAATTTGACCGCCGGAACTGATGAATAGTTGACCTAGTCAATGCTCTCGAAAACCATGCCCATATGAGAATTTTGATAGCATAGTTAGCTCATGAATATAAATTTTTGTCTAGGGCAACCCCTCTTTTGATACCGGGGATGTTCGGATGTGATTTGAACCCGTGGGGACTTTTCGTTAAAAGTTACATATAAAGAAATAAGACTATCACTGTATTGTAGTAAGCTTCATTGGAAATTTTGACTACACCGTTGGATCTAAAATGTCAAAATTTATTGGTTTACATATTTTATTTAATGAAATCGGAATCCGAACGTGCTCGAAACGAGGGGGGAAGCAATTAAAGGATTAATGAGAGAGGAGTGATATGGCACATCTGGTTGCTTCCACATGCCAGTGATCTGGCAGCCACCTCCCTATATATATATATATATACATATATGTACTTATTTTTCCTAGAAAAGTATATAATTATATTCCTCTCAACTTTGTATTGCGATTTCGAGCTCATTTTTTATTCAATTTGAGTGATCCAAATGGCTATGTGACTAGTTTTCACAAGGAGTGTCATGGTGAAGTTAGATTCAGGATTTGAACCCATATTTTGAGTTAAATTGCTACTTTTTCTTTGTTGATATATCGTGAATGAGTGAAAACTTTACATTACAATATTTCGGTCATTTCTTGATTAAATTAAGCAAATTGTTCTAAATTCCAAAAGGGATGTTGTGGTATGCTAGATGTTTGCTGATTTTGATCGATTTTTGAGAATTATGACTGAGAAAGTTTTGAAAAGAATGTTTTCCGAATAAAGTTTTGTAACTTCATTTTTGGGCCTTTTCTTGGTCGTCTAAGGTCCTTTTTTAAATGAATTTCTGGCTATGAGCTCGAGGTGATATGGGGATTATTTTATGGGGACTTTTTGGTATTTCAATAGTGGTCCCTAGTTTTCCCTACTTTAGTCTAAGTGATATACTTTCACCCATTTCCTGAGGTTTTACAGCAAAATCAGCCGTAATGTTCTTATAAATTATGTTTTAACATCTATGCAGCATCTGGAAGTGATTCAGAGGAAAAAGCTTAGTTGGATTGACTCAAAGAAAGATACTTCGGATGCTAGGTAAGCTAGGATTTCTCTACACCCTAGAGTGCGCTGAGATGTTTGCATATTTGAGTTGAATGTGTAAAAATATATTGCTTATGGAGTGATTTGTGGAGTATGTGTTGTATATGGATGGATGTGATTGGTGTGTTCTTTATATATAATGTTATGAGATGGCAGTTGTTGTAGTGAGGGCTATGTTGGTTGTAGCTATTGTATTACCTGAATTCTTACATTATATGACTATGAAAGGGCCTAAAAGTGGTTGGTTAGAGCTGTGAATATATGACAAGTATGTACACTGAGGTTGACTCTTCCTTGTATATGTGCATGGTTTGAGGCTATCAGAATATACTAGCTATTGAGAGGGACCTATGATTTTATGCTATCCTGTATGCTGAATCTAGTATGTATATTTTGTAAGTATGTATATACATGATGTGGTTGCAATTATCGATGTCTATACTGAGTACTTTAGCTATAATTCCATAATTAAACATGATTCTATATTTCCCTGCGGTTTATATGATCCTGTATACTGCTGTTATATGTTCTATACTTGCGCCACTGATTAGTAGTTAGAGATACATCATGTTTTTGAGATGGTCATAGTTATACCTTGAAAGGAGCCTCGTGACCTATAATACGAGTTGCGTTGACACGGAACCACTGGAGGATTAGAGATGGGAGTGCGACCCTGTTAGCAAGGTATAGGTCATAGCTTGCAGGCATTCCGGGTGATCTACAATGAGACCTTAGTTATATTGGTTTGTCTTGGGAATTGGTAGCTAGTTAAGAAGGGCATATTTTTTCAGTTGGCCGACACATGGTTGGCTTAGGTGATATTTTTTGTGGTTGATGAGCTACAATATGATCCTGGTGGGTGTCATCCCTCTAATTATCTAGCCTTTTTGGCCTTTGCTTAGGTTATATCGATGCTACCCTATAAGTTGCTTTACACAGAAAAGGGCCTAGTAAGGGCCAAATATGAGTTAATAGTTGGGGAAGGCATGAGTACTAAATTTACGTGCACTAGTATGATCACGTATTGCTTGTCGCTATAGAGATATGTTGACCAGGAGACCGTGTATTAATTATATGCCATACTATGGCCTTTTTCTGGTATAGACATAACTTTGTAGAGTCTGGTTGTCTGGGATACCTATAATGTACCATGAATGCCCATGATTTCTCTGTGCACTAGGAATTGATGAGGTTGTGGTATACTTGGACTTATCTAGGTGTGACCCTATGATGTTTTGTATTATATATATTCGTGATATATATATTCTTTGATGTATTGCTGATAATCATTGTGTACTGGTCCTTTTCGTTCATTCATAGGGTATCTATTGTATCTAAGAAAGGGGTGATTGTGATTATTTAGGTTGGATTGGATACCTAGGTTGAGAGCGTCATCATTTATTCTTACTCTGGGCACAATGTGATTATCATTGGAGTTCTGGATCCAGATAGATTGGTTGAGTGAGTAATTTAATTGATATATCTCATCCCTGACAACACTTTCTGTCATCGTTGACCACCGGTGGTCATATCTGTAGTGTCCGGGTCCTAGGTGACGCTCCCCATGGACTTGTGACTTGGTGGTCATGACTGTGATGCCAGGTGACAAATGCAGATTCTGAGGACTGAGCGCTGGCTGCATTTTTGGTTGAGGACCCCATGATTGATATTATGTAGGGGCTAGGCCCTATGATTGATACCCCCCAGGTTAAGACACTATTGTTTATGATAGAAGGATTCTTTCTCACCATGATTGATACGTCCTAATGTTACATTTAGTGTCAAACCACTTGGCCCTGGCTAACTACCCAACTGGAAGCCAGGGCGAGAGAACTAGGGGTTAGAGTCCCATGATGATATTAGGCATTTGAGTCCTCGTGTGACATTACTTTAGATGGATCGAGTACCACGTGCTGGCATAGGGGCGAGGACCCTGTTGACTTCTGACCGTTGGGGCGAGGCCCTTGATTACCTACTCGTGGATCCACTAACCTATCAATACCTAATTGTTTATGGGTGTACCTCTTGGATTATATGGGCTCAGTGGGCCATCAAGCTTAGATACTAGGGCCTTACACCCATGTACAACTGACCCTTATTCTGATGATGTAGAGAGCTGGGCTCGGAGATGGTTCTCTAGGTTTCTATTAATGTTCTAGGTAATTCAGTGATTATCTCTGGACATGATTATTGTGCACGGGTATATCTTCTAGACTTATGGGGGACCAATTGGCATACAAGCATAGATTTTAGGGCCTTGCACTGGCGTGCAACACTATACCTCAGTTTGGGGCAGTTGTGGTATTGGCCTACGCAGGTTTTGTTAGTTGGTATCGATGTTTAATACTTGGGTTGTTTCAGGTTATTATTGGTGTTCACTTTGATTAGTTCTTTTTTAGTTTAAGGGTTCCAAGACATGCCAATGCCATGATCGAAGTTTGTTTTGCTACACTGCTGTAATTTTGTATATTTGGACTTTATTTTTGTTCACGATTTTTCTTGGTCGGTCGATAATGCCTCCTGGGTTTCTTTTCTGGTAGTCATCCCTACTTCTGCATCCCCCCATGGTGCAGGTATAGGTACGAGTCATGATAGTTGAGGTGGGGAACTTCAGGAGTGCTCAGGAGACTTTTGGTGAGCACTGACTGCTTTGGCATTTTCACAATATCCTTCATGTTAATGGCCATCATTTGCATCCAGACATCGGCCTTGTACATTAGAGTTTTGTATTTATAGGTGCAATCCTGATTTTAGATATTATTATGATTATTGATATATGTATACAATGTGTCCTTGTGTCTATTGTAGCTTTGTACAGTTGACTTCTAGCTTCTGGTAGGTTTCGGCGTATATATATTATTATTGTATCGATTTGGTTTGGACTAGAGAGCTAGGACAGGTACCCTAGGGTTGAGAATTGGCTTGCCTATAGGTGGGACTTGTAAGCGTCGTCATGACCGGGACCGGGTCGTGACATGAGTACAATATTTATACTTGAATTCGATGCTATAGTTATATCTATTTTCAAGTATTTCTGAAGAGGCCATTTCTATTCAATTAGTAATCTATCTTATTTTTGCAATGGTAAATTCCTTATACTTCAAAATAAAGAAATGATTTTGCTTATAGATTATGTCAACGTTGTCCTATATATAGATTGTTAACTTTTTTTTGACATGTTATTTAGTAACTTTTTTCTTTTTAAATATTTTCCCATTATTTAGGCTTTCAAACTTGAAAAAAGTTACTATGTAGATGAGTCTAAAAATCTTAGCATGAATATTGCTTTTGATAGATCCTTCTTCAACTAGTTTTCCAATCCCAAAATATTTATTGGTATGACTTTTCAAGAGTTAAACTCAAATTTTGATAAATAGTTTTATATTTAATTTTTTAAATATTGATATGAGAATAATTGTAACTTATACTACTCTTTATGTTATATTTTTATATTAAATTTAAAATATTTAATTAATATAATCAAGTTGACTTTTGGGAGATGAACTATATTGACTATTTTTAAAAAATTGAATACTTTGTTACATATATTTGAACCATCAAGAAAATTAAAAAAGAAATGATTTGTTTCAAATTTTGTTACTCAAAAAATTGTAGTATGATTATGACAATAAATAATTGAAATTTATATTCCCAACCACAAAATTTCTATAGTTATATAAAAATATTTTTTTCTTTTGTACATGCAAATTGACAGACATGATAGTGTCAAAACATGTTTGGTTCTGTTACACAAAAAATGAGTACTCTATAGTTCTTGAAAAAACTGCACAAAATAAACTCAATTATAAAATTATTTATTAAAAATCAATAAAGTCCTATTTATTTACACTTAATAGATAAGCGACCCAAATTATCTATTCGCTTACACCACTTGATCTTCTTTCTTATTTTGTTGATGTGATACTCTGTCAGTATATTATTACTATATTTAGTATCATATAGGACTGAACTTAATCCTATGTAATATTCTGTCAATATATTCTATCACAACCCGATCTTACAGGTCATGATGGCACCTACCTTATCCCTGATAGGCAAACCTAACCCTATCTTGGAATAATGAGTAACGGGCACAACAAAATAGTTAATCATAGCTAACATAAGTACAAGCTAATATTGGGCATACATCAATATAACAACAACAAAATATCCCCTTCCAGGACCCAAAAGTCACCTGTACAAGACTACTGTAGACAAGATACACACTCTAGCCACAATATATCTCCCTTTATTCATGTACAGGACCTTAAAACAAGTGTCAAGTCACAAAAGACAACCACAAATATAGAAGAAGACTACAAAGATACGCGGATGTCCATTGCTCACCACTAGTTTCAAAACAAAGATATCACAAGAAGAATCATCGAGACTGGATAGTGTTAGAAGTTGCACTACGAATAGATGCAAATATAACGGTGAGTACCAAGGATATGGTACCCAATGGGCATCATAAGCTAATTGAGTAAAAACAGTAAATAAAGCCAGAATAAACAAGAGTATGATTCTACTACAATTGTTCACCATAGCTAAGTAATGTATATCTGTAGGTGCAAAGTAACTCAAATTTTCTAGAACCAAGAGAAAAGTATATCTATACTAATGGTTGTAACCAAAATCTAGATAATAGTAGAGTGATGTACATAGGTGTAAGGCCCTACCGACTAAGTTTGTATACCAATCGGACCCCTAGAAGCCTAACTGGTACATCCATACACGATGATGGGTGAAGAGGTTCAAGACTGCGAATGTCAAGTCTGACTGAGCTCCCAACACAATGATGTACACATAACCACTACTCTAATTAAACAATCTGGCTGAAATATTGCAATACTGATAACAAGAAGAATTAAGTAGCACTAACCAAATCCATGTATGATAGGCAAATATGCGAGTGTAAAATACTATGTAGCCTAATCCTGTATGCCCATCGAGCCCCTATAAGCACAATGGGTACACCCACACACTAAGTAGAAAAGTATGTATCAATTGATCCGCAACACCCAACTGTATCTAAACTAGTAACCCAACTTAAAGGCAGGAGAGGAACACAGAGCCTGGACCTTGAACCATATGTGACCCCGTGAACTGCATATTGTGGAGCCCAAATCTCCAACTGCATGTACGAATGCATGAAACACATATTGTAGAGCTCAAACCTCAAACTGTGGATGCGACCCTATCATATACAATGCTAATAATAGAATGTACAAAGCCCAGACCTCGAATGCTGATGTACGAGAAGAATATAACAAGGGATATAGAGTGGTGGAGGACTTATGTAAAGTCTAGACTAGTTGGATCCTCTCTAGTGAATTGGGGTGTGTTTTCTAGTGCATTTAAAGATTATTTCATTTCTTGGACTATTTGAGAGGAGAGACTGTTAATGTTTGAGAACTTGAGGCAGGATGGTATAATGTTACTAAATATGAGTCTTATTTTTGTTAGTTATCTCAACATGACTTTGCTTTGATTCTAGACAAAGTAGAGAGAGTTTTTAGGTTTTTAAGGGGTTTGAATTTCTCCATTAAATCTTATACATTCAGAGCACCTCATGAGGCAGAGTTATTGGTTCGAGAGTAGTTTGGGGACACTAAGAGGGCGTGCTCTGCTAGTTAGCTTTCTGGCACCTCATCAAGCAGAGGTTCACATAAAGCTGGTGGATCTTTCACACATTATAATCTTGTACATGAATCTATGCAAGTAGATGAGGGTGGATACATATCTCTAGGACCTCACCGTTTTGGCTGAGGTAGCTGTTGACACCCAATTTTTACCCTCCACGGTGTCAAACTAATCATCTAGCTTTATTTTTATTTTTAACAATTTTTAAACAATTTAATTTTTTAAAAAAATTAATTAATTAATTAAGCGGGCGCGTGGAGTACACGCACCCCTAATTTTCACTTCATCCGCCTGTTCTTTTTTCTTCTTCTCTTGAACGAACAAAACCAAAACCAAAACCAAAACCATAAACCAAAAAAAAAAACACAGAAACCCCAAACCATCACCGCATATCCCATCTCCTATTCCCCTCAACCTTGAACCCAAACCTAGCTGCCACCTCCCTCAATCGACCAACCCTGATATGCCCATATTCTATGTCGAGATTCATATCGCACCAATGAACCCTCTGTCAAAAACTGACACCGCACACACCCTCACGATCGATTTCAGCTCATGCATGCCTCAATGGTACCAAACCCATCCTCTCCTATCTAAATAGATGGGTTACCCTAATTCTCTAGCTATTTGAAGCTCTCCTTCGGCTTCATGGAGAAGAGGGACGGAAAAAATGGAAATGAAAAGAGATAGTCAGCAATAAATGATCAAGAACCTCAGCAACATTCAATTGATTCCAGGTCGATTTTAGCCAAAATCTCTAGTCAGTTCCTACAGCTTCTATTTCAGTGGTATTTAAGCTTCGTCGAAGTCGTCATCCCAGTTCGCTGCCCCGACAAAGGTAATAAGCTAATTCTACTTTTCATTCGAGTCTTGTGTATTGTGACTGTAAATGATCGCTGAGGCTATTCATTTTGATTGAAAATTTTCTGTTATGATGAACATGATATTGTGATGCTGCTGTCGTTTGATCGTTAACATATTTTTGGGACTACTTGTGATGTTGTTAACTATTGTTAAGATGATTTCCAGGAGTCAATAGGATCATATTTGTTGTTTCGTTTGTGCATTATGCTGTTCCAGCTAATTGGTAATGCTTGAAAATGGTCACTATTATGTGTCAAAATTTTGACTCGAGCAGTAATGTTTCAGTTGAAA
>JAOTQJ010146264.1:0-34405 GCA_025642045.1 Solanum sejunctum | reverse complement strand
TTTTCAATATTATTGTTTATTAAGTTCAATTGAAGTATGGCCTATGCTTATTTGATAATTCTAAGTTGATTTAAGCCTAATATGATGAATTTCATTGAGGTTATGAAGTTATGAATGTGCATGTCCCCTTTAAAGTTTGATTTGTGCATGAGTGACCTATATTATGACTTAAATGTGAATTTTACTTATGTCTTTACTTGAATTTTATAATGTATTATTTATTTAAGTTTGAATCTCTATTACCTATGCTAATCACATCTCATCCATAGCATATGCATTCGTGAGCACTGAATTTTATGAAATTATTGGTGGGTTAAGCTTACATATGTTTTATGCAAATGATTTCGGTAAGTTAAGCTCATATATATGGTTATGACAAGAATGTGATCACATCAATATCTATTGTTATTGGCGCTTTGAGCATATTAGGTGCTTGCACCATATTATTTAATGAATGAGCTGCTCTGGTGCATGAGAAACATGATATTATGTCATGATTTGGCCTTTTAGCCCATGAATGAATGATTATGAAGAATGTTTGGCGTTGAATTCTAAATGTGCATTGAAATGATTTGAATGACCATTGCCTCTTTTGAAAGCATGTATATGTATAAGTATTCTCATGGGATGATGACTTAATACCGAATGAATTTGGGGCATCACGGCTATCCCCGAGGGACCTCTCCCTTTTCTTGAACTGTGTGCCAACAAAAGAATGGTAATCATCACCAAAATTACTGGTTCATAAGGGATGGTTATTCATTTATTGATATGATATGATTTGGAAATCCTTTCGAAAAGACTGGGTCATAAGGAAGGTGGCAATCTATAAGGACCCAAATCTTTATATAGCTTTAGTGATACTTGGAATTTGGTTCCAGAAATTTTTGGGCTAAGATAACACCTTATGGAAGCCTCCATAGGCTGTGTGATCCCTATATGGGACCTCTAATTTAGTGTAAACTCCTTAAATACCATTGTTCTTATTCTAAATACTTAGCTTATCATTCACTTGCTCAAACGCTTTCGGGATCGTCTTTTAAAACTCTAACTGGGGGAGTCCTAGGGAACCTCCGAGCTCAATATAAGTTCACTCTCAAGCATTCAGTTTAAGCTTATTTATATTGTTTGAGTCCATCATGGGTCTCCTACATCAAGCCAAGTTCAAAGAAATTTCGTCAGCTAAATTTTTCAGAAGTACCGATAGAGGGGTCAACTTTAAAGGGTCATATCTCTTATCACAAAAAGAAATGGGTGACGAAAAATTAAATTAAAGCCCTTTGAATTATCTTTCCAACGCACTAGGTTTCACCTCATATAGAGTTTGTATAAAGAAGTTATGCCAATTTTTGTAAAGCCCTCTTATGCGGTGTTGTCACCATTTCTCTAAGGCAAGCCACACGGGCACCCATACGGACCTGTAGCTTCCCATGAACTTGTCTGGATGTGACATCATAAAACATCTTTCACAAAATTACGTTTTAAGTGTGGAATCATGTCTTGTATGCTTGTACAACCCGTGTGCATAACCTTGAGCTTGAACCAACAACTTTTTAGGACTATAGGGTACGACCAGGCTCATTGGCCGTGTGGCCAGCCATAAGTATCCCTTTCCATTCAAAATTTCTTTTTGTGAGGGGGAATAGGCTATCATAAGGACCGTGTGACTCCACATGGTGGTGGTACCCTTCGTATAGGTGAACTTTGCCTATTTTTTTCTAAGTATTGAAGTGAAGTTCCAACTTCCAGAATTTTTGCTAAATGTGGTTTCACGGGCAAGTTCACGGACAGTGTAATGCCACACGACCCATGAAACCTCCCTTGAAGTGGTTCTAACAATATCTTTTACCCGATTCTTTAATGGCATTTTTATAAATTTGGTTATTTCTATTGGTCTTTTTAGGGTTCCTATGCTATCCAATGACCATCTAAAGACCTAAATCCTATTTCAAACATTTAAATCTCTTTCCTCATATTTTAAACTCTCTCAAAGTTACTCTCAAAGAAACTCTTGGAGATTTTGAACTTGTGAATAAGAGGACCCAATTCTTCTTCAAATTATTTTGGGTTTCTTCATCGTCGTGAAGGTATGTGAGTTTGATCCGTGATTACCTTTCAATCAAGGCGAACCAAACTAATTTCAAGGAATTTCATGAATTTCTAGCTCACTTTAATTAGGGGTTTTGAGTATTATGATTCCTAAAATTTTATCAATGCATGGGTAGTGTTTATTTGATGATTTTAAGTTGATTTAAGTTATCAAATGATGATTTATGTCGGGTTTATGGAATTTTACGTATGCATGTCCCTTTTTAAGGCTTGGTTGTGCATGAATGATTATATTATGATTTTAAATGTGGATTTAATTATGTTCTCACTTGAATTTTATATTATATTATTGATTTTAGATGTAATCTTAATTACCCATGCTTTCCTCTTATTATTCATGGCATTTGAATTCATGATAATGGATTATTTTGGAAAATTATGTTATGGGTTAAACCTAATTATGTTTTATGATATGAATTTGATATGAATATGGTTATGAGAAGAATGTGATCACAATATGTCCATTGATTATGGCTCTTTTTTTGGTGCTTGCACCATTTTTTATACAAATGGGTTATTCCTATGCATGAGTACATTGACTATGAAATTAAGTTTTAGCCTTTAAGGCTAAGAATGCATTGAAATATATATTTTATTAAAATGACTATTGTCTCTTGAAAGTATATATGTATATATATATATATATATATTCTTGTTGGATGACGGCTTAGCACCAATGGATGGAGGGTTCTCTCTTTCTTTCGTTGAACTATGTTCCAGTATAGGAATGGTAGTCGTCACCGAGATGACCGAGCCGTAAGGGGTGACTATTCATTTATGATATGATATGATATGTTTTGATATGGAAATCCTTTCGAAATGATTGTGTCGTAAGGAAGGTGGCCACCGCATATGAATGACCAAGTTGTAAGGTATGGTGCAGATTACCTTTGGCAAGTAATCTTCTCTCACCTGATGGGAGGCCAACATAGAGAAAATTCCTGTAATAGCTCGCATGGGTTTGAGATGTCAGTTATGGTCATATCCTGACAATATGTATGAGCATTAAGCATTTCATACATCATTGTTTTCATGGCATCTTTCTATACTATTCTCTTGATTATATCCTTTTTATATTATATGTCTTTGTCATCTAACATTGAAATACAGGTTTGGTAAGTTACATGCATTGTACCCCGCATACCTAGTACATTCAAATGCACTAACGCATATTTTTCCTATATGATATCATCAGCTAGGGATCGAGGAGCCTATCTACCCATCTTACGACATCTAGCATGGATATTGGATTATACTTGTTGTGCTGAGTCCTATCTTCCAAGGACCAATAACCACTTCTTCTTCCTATGGTATCATTAGCTAATTTACTTTCTTTAAGGGTAAGCCCAGGGTATGTCTTGGTCCCCGACTTACATTATGTTAAAGGCATTGTTAGACATCTTGTGCACTCTCTACATTATAAATCATGTGATGTATTTGGAGCTTTGGTTTTAACTAATTTATAAATATGACCTTAGGACATGTTTTATGCTTTTAATGTGATTATGCTTTTGATATGAAGGATCTCAAGTCCCTAATTTCCCCATAGAGTGAGTCCCACTTTCCCCGCCCCTTAATGCATATTTGGAGACTCTCGAGTTCCCATTTGCCATGTCATACCTAGAGCCTAGGCTCAGGTCATAATGCTATCACACTAAAATCACCAGGTCACAAGGTGTAGTATGGATTACCTTTGGCAAGTAATCTTGTCTCACACGAATGGAGATCCATATCAGGTATATTCATATAAATAGCTCCCATGAGTTCGAGATGATAGTTATGGTCCTATACCCAATATATATGAGCATTTCTGCATTTTATACATCATGAATTTCATGGAATATTGTTATATGATATTCTTGGATATGATCCTCTTTCTATATTCTATGTCGTTGTCATCTAACATTGAATGGAGGTTTGATAAGTCATATGTATTGCATACCCGCATACTTAGTACATTTAAATATACTAATTCATATTTTTGCCTACATGATCTAAACATGTAGGGACCGAGGGCTACCTTCATCCACCGTACAATGGTTAGCTTGGATCTTGAGATTTGCTTATTGTGGTGAGTCCTATCTTCCAAGAACAACCCATCATACCTCTACCTATGGTGATTTATTTATCTTATTTACTTCGAGGGTAAGCCCAGGTTATGTTTTCAACCCATCATATCTTATGACTAGAGTCATTGTTGGACATCTTGTAAACTCCTTTACGTTTTTATGCTAAGTGTTGTATTTGGAGATTTTGCTTATGGATAAGGTTATCTATTGGTTTTTGTTATGTGTATTGGCTATGAGTATTGTGGTACGTCTATATATTGTGAAAGATCCTAAGCCTCAAATTGCCTTCAAATAGTGAGTCATACTTACCCGTCCCTGGCTAATGAGGGTCAAGCACCTTTAGGGCCTATGAAAGAACCTATCTCTAATGATGAATTCTGTATGACCTTTGATATGCTTTCCCAAGTGGTGGCTACTCATACTACATAGGGTAACGTTCCTCGGGATCTCACTCTGACCTCTAGGGTAAGAGATTTCACCCTGATGAATCCTCTGGAGTTTAATGGGTCCAAGGCTGATAAAGATGCTCAAGAGTTCATTGATGAGCTTAATAAGATGTTGACTATTACCGAAGTAACTTCTGAGAAAAGTGGGTTAGCCTCTTATCAGTTAAAGATATCGCCCAAGTGTGTTACACTCAATGGTCAATGGAAAGGGTTTGTGGTAACATTGTTAATTAGAAGGAGTTCAAGTTTTCATTTCTGGATCATTTCTTTCAACTTGAGCTTAGGGAAGCTAAGATGACCAAGTTTATCAACCTCAAAAATGATGGTATGAGTATAACGGACTATTCTCTAAAGTTCACAAAGCTCTCCAAGTATGCTCTTATGCTTATGGCTGACCCCCATGCAAGAATGCATAATTTTCTTTCTGGTATCTTTGACTTGGTTATGAAGGAATATCGTAAGACTATGCTACTTTAGGATATGAATATCTCCAAGCTTATGCTATATCCTGAATAGATTAAAGCAGAAAAGCTCAAGGAGAAGAGGTTGCATGATCCTAAGAGGGCCTGTTATGATGGTGGGATCCAACTCCAAGGGTGGTGGTTATGATCGCTTCTAATGGGTCCAGGGTTCTAACATTTAGGTTGGTAATGCTAAGATGCCTCCTTCAAAGGAACAGTTGGTGGTGGCCCATGGTTTCCCAAGTGTGTTAGATATGGAAAGAATCATGTGGGTGCTTGTTGGAAGGAGACGGGTGTATGCTATAGGTGTGGTGACAAGAACCACAAGATTGCTGACTGTCCTAAGAATGCTCAGAGAGGGAAAGTTCAAGTGGGTCAAGGTGGTCAAGGCCAACAAAGAGCTCCCAAAGGTGTGGCTCCAAGAAACAACAAGTTCTATGCTCTTTATGCCCATCAAGAAGTCGAGGAGGTTCTAGATGTTGTGACTGTTATGTTGCAAGTTTTATTTTGATGCCTATGCTTTGATTGATCAGGGTGAAAATTTGTATTTTTTTACTCCTCTATTGGTTGTTGAGTTTGGTTTGAGTCCTAAAACCTTAAGGGAGCCCTTTTCAGTTTATACCCCCATTTGTAGATTTGTTGTTGCTCATAGAGTTTATTGAGGTTGTCTTATTTTTGTGTTGCATAAAGTCTTCCAATGCGATCTTGTGGAACTTGAGATGTTTGATTTCAATATGATCCTCGGGATGCATTGGTTGCATGCCTTATATGCCTCAATAGATTGTAGAACTTGGAAGGTCAAATTCCAACTTTCGAGTGAGCCCATTCTTGAATGGAAGTGTAGTGACTCCGCTATGAAAGATTGATTTATTTCCTACCTTAAGGCCTAAAATATGATTTCCAAGGGGTGTATTTTATCATATTATGAGGGTCAAAGATGTGGACTCTGAGTTTTCTATTCTTGAATCGGTCCCAATGGTGAATGAGTTTTTGGATGTGTTTCCAAAAGGCTTGCTTGGTATTCCTCCTTGCAGCGAAGTAGACTTTGGCATAGACCTTCTTCTATATACTCAACCTATTTCCATTCCTTCTTATCATATGGCACCGATTGAGTTAAAAGACTGGAAAGATTAGTTGAAGGATTTGTTGGAGAAGGCTTTATTAGGCGAAGTATATCTCTATAGGGTGCTCTGGTATTATTTGTACGAAAATCTCTTTAGATGTGCATTGATATGCACAATTAAATAAGGTAAGAATCAAGAATAAGTATCCATTGCCAAAGATTAATGACTTGTTTGATCAACTTTGAGGGCTACACATTTCTCAAAGATTGACCTCTGGTTATCATCAGTTGAAGGTTCGGGAGTATGACATTCCCAAGATAACTTTTCAGACTATGTATGGGCATTTTGAATTTTTTGTGATATCATTTGGTGTGACTAATGCTCCGACTGTGTTTATAGATGTTATAAATTAGGTGTTCATGCCATTCCTTGATAGTTTTGTGGTTGTCTTCATCAATGATATCCTTATCCATTCCCAAAGTGAGTGAGAACATATGGACTATTTTGAGGTTAATTCTTTAAACTTTGAGGGAGAAGTTGTGTGCTAAGTTTATCAAATGTGAGTTTTTGTTGGTTGAGGTGGTTTTTCTTGGTTGTATGGTGTCTAGTGATGGTATTAAGGTTGACCCTAAAAAGACTGAGGCCGTGAAGAATTGACCTAGACTATTGACTCCTTCGGATATTCAGAGTTTTCTTAGGTTGAAAGATTATTGTAGAAGGTTTGTTGAAAGGTTTTCATCTATTGAATCTCCCTTGACCATATTGACTCAAAACAAGCTAAGTTTGTATGGTCGAATGAATGTGATAAGAGTTTTCAGACTTTGAAGGATTGGCTTACATCGGCTCTTGTTTTGACTTTACCAAATCGCTTAGATCGGTTTGTCGTGTACTATGAAGCTTCTTGGATTGGGTTGAATTGTTTACTTATATAACATGGTAAGCTTATGCATTAAGGCAATTGAAGGTGCATGATCCTAATTACTTGACTTATGATCTTGAGTTAGCAGAGGTGGTGTTTGTTTTGAAGATTTGGAGTTACTATTTGTATTGGGGGCATGTTGATATTTTCATTGATTACAAGAGTTTGCAATAGGTTTTCACCCAAAGGGATCTTAACTTAAGGCAAAAGAGATGGTTGGAACTCCTTAAGAACTATGATATGAGTGTACAATATCATCTCGCAAGGCAAATGTTGTAGCCGATGACCTTAGTAGACTATCTATGGTAAGTGTGGCTCATGTTGAGGAAAAGAAGAAGGTGTCACGCCCAAAGTCCTATTAAGGTGGACTGACACTCGTTGCCAATGAGGCTAGGAGAACCAACCTGTATCTATATGCTTTCTATACATATTATAAGGGATTTCTACATTCAACATGCCTTTAAGAAAGTAAACAGTAATAACAAGCCAAAAGGAAATGTGTATGGATAGACCATTGGGGCCAAGGTTTCTAAAGTATGAGACATGACCACACTTTAATTTACATAGTCTACAAAGCCTCTAGATAATAAAAAGTATCTAATAAAGGTCGGGACAGGCCTAGCCTCTGTTAACTAATCAATACAAAAATATAAGCTCTAGACACACAAAGCTCCGAAGCAACCCGGAGCTTGGTAATAATGGCTGGATATCCTGTACTCCTACTGGGGAGATCTACTAGCACCTGTACTTGCAGCATGAGATGCAGGTCCCCCGTAACGGACATTAGTATGAGATAATATACTAAATATGTAAGGCAAGGAATACTGTATATGAAGTAACAACTCAAATGAAACTATGCACTGGTATAGGATAAGAGACCACCTTTAGTTATACTGTGGGATTATGTACTTTATGTTCTTTTTATTACTTTACCTTTACTATATAATATGTGCATATCATGTAATACAATTGACTAACTGATCAGTGGTAACTCTATATCGAGATCGACCCTGGCTAGACTTTTCCTTTAACCCCTTGGGCTACACCTCGTGATAGGATCGACCCTGGCTAGGTGATTCTTCCACCCCTCGAGTTACCACCCATCAATAAGCAATATACTTTACCTTTCAATTACCTTTGAGATGATTATTTTGGTGGTCACAATATTGGAGCTGTAGGGTTGTATGTGTAGCATGTGACATGTAGATAATCATACAAGACAATATGACAATTAAAAGAGTACGTTACATAAATAATGAAATGCATATGAGATGAAACAACTTGTGAACTTTATTTAGCAATAAGAACCCATATAACTTGGTATCCACATATGTATGTAATTTTAAGGTGACTATGTATTGTAGCATATAACATGTTAAAGAGTGGAGACACGGTTAATAGTTGTGTTAGGGAAGGTAAGTGCCTTTATGTGCCATGAATCTTGGTTTCATGCCAAGTAATACGAAATCAAGTAGCCTTACATACCTCGCTGTACGACCTCGCTATTACATTGAGATAACCTTACCTTCCTCCAAATATTTATCTTCAACATATTAGGTGATAAAACTAGCATTAACAGCCAATAGACACATCTTGGCAGCCCAATCTCATAAAAAAACAACACACGCGCAACAATCGTAAATTATAAACCCGAGCATATTCTTTCAACTTTTCAGCCTCCAATCGTATTTACTAATACGCATTATCCTATACATATCATGTGTAGCATGTTTTAGTACCATAACAGTCTTACAAAAGCCCATAAAGCACAATATATAACAATTCTATGCAACATACAAGTAGGCGGCATAACATTACATCCCTTCGCTACATTTGGACGTTGACAAGTCCAAACCTATTCTAACTTCAACCAAATAGTCCCCAACATATATACGCATAAAAATAGTCTTGAAATAGTGCAAAAATAGTTCCAAAGTATATAGAGAACGTGAAACAACCATCTGTAATTATCCGCCCATACGTTTCTTTAAGAGCACAATTATGATATCATATAACAACTCAGTTTTGCGGACTATAAAAGTGGTGCAGTAGCCTGGTTAAATCATTAACAAACTAAACCTTGTTAAAAACATAAGTATTACTTCATAATCCAACCAACTAGAAAGATAAAAGCCTCTTAATCAACAAGAGAAATGCACAACAATCCTTAGGACACATGCTGTCCAAAAATTTCAGCATAAACATAACCAACATAGTATCTTGTTTTTCATAATAAAACCATACTAAACACATAAGTAAACTTACTTACCAATACCTTCGAGGTGTAGGTATACTCAAAGAATCCTAAAAGTCTCTTTGTAGCTGCTTTGCTAGGTTAAGGAAGTGTAGCGAGAAAGCTTGTGGAAGCTAATATTTTTGCCAAGTTAAGAATGACTTAAAGGTTCTATTTGTAAGCCTTTTTGAAGGAGCCTCCTTGTGGCTACTTTGCTAGGTTAAGGAAGTGTAGAGAGAAAGCTTATGAAAGCTGATTTTTTGCCAAGTTAAGAATGCCTTAAAAATGCTATTTGTAAGCCTTTTTAAAGAAGCCTTTGGCCGACTTTATTGTGTGGTATAAGCCTCATATTATCAATATGGTGATGCAGTAACATGGACCTTTCACTTAGGTCTAATTGGGTTTCAAATTTGATGGCCATTGGCTGCCCATTTCCTAATTTCTTTTCACTTAGTTTGGGCCCAAATAGTCAAGTGGGTTGTGATGTACTTGGGCCCTTTTTATATTTTTCTTGGAGTGCAAATAAAGTACATTTATGATGCTAAAATATGAGCTAAAATTACACCCTTACACGAACTTTATCCATAGTATGACTTGAACAAATTCGACATCAGGTGTCATCTCCGTTTAGCTAGCAAATTTAAACTAAGTATTTAGGTGACTCACTTGCTAGCTTACTATATCCTACAAGAACCTCACTTCTCTCACTACATTTGAGGTGGTGATCTCCTCAATTTTACTTAAAACTCATTTACACTCGACCCTCTTCAGCGTTAGACAAACATATCGCCCTCTATTTTGAGATTCAAGCACTTTTAAAAATTAGCGCTAATTTGAAAAGCTATATCATATTTCATTTGCATAGTACTAGTATTGTAAGATGTGGAGTGTTACAGAAGGAATAGGCAAAGGATTTTCACTATTTGGCAAGATTGGGTGTTAGGTTGGCCGACTCAAATGATTGTGGTATTCATGTTCAAAATGGGGCTGAATCTTCTATGGTTGTTGATGTGAAGGATAAGCAAGATCTAGATACATCATTGTTGAAGTTAATGAAATTGGTTGCTGAAAATAAGATAGAGGTCTTCTCCTCAGGGGGAGTTGTTGTACTTTGGTACCAAGATCTGTTATGCCTTCCAGATATGGATATTAGGAGCGTGATCCTGAGTGAAGCCCATGACTCTTATTACTCTATTCATTCGGGGTCTACTAAAATATATCAAGAATTTAGGGAAGTATATTGGTGACATGGCATAAAGAAGTATATAGCCAAGTTTGTTTCTAAATGCCCTAATTATTAACAAGTTAAGGTAGAGCACCAAAGCCCTGGTGGTTTGAATCAAGATATTGAAATTTCTACTTGGAAGTGGGAAGATGTGAATATGGATTTTGTGGTTGGTTTGCCTCGGGCTCGAAGATAATTTGGCTCAATTTGGGTAATTATTGATCGAATGACTAAGCTGACTCATATCCTACCAGTTGGTGAGGTCGCATGGTATACCTAGGGCTATCACAATAGATTGTGTCACCGAATTTACTTCACACTTTTGTAAATCATTTTAGAGAGGACTTGGTAGTAAGATGAATTTGAGTATCGCTTTTTATCCTCAAATTGATGGACAAGCCGAGAGGACAACTCAAAGTTTAGAGGATATTTTGAGGGCTTGTGTGTAGTAATTCAAGGATAATTGGGATGACCATCTTTCACTCATTGAGTTTGCTTATAATAATAGCTTTCATGTTTGCATTGGTATGGCACTGTTTGAGGCTTGTATGGTAGGAGATGTCGATCTTTAGTGGGGTAGTTTGAGCTGGGAGAGATGGCTTTGATTGTGCTGGACTTATTGTTGGAGGCCATAGAAAAGGTTAAGATGATCAGGAAAATGTTTAAGATGAAACAAAGGTCCTATTCGGATGATTAGAAGAGGTACCTTGAGTTCCATGTTAGTGATTAGATGTACGTGAAGGTCTTACTATGAAGGGTGTAATGCCTTTTTAGAAGAAGGGCAAGTTAAGTCTCCAGTATATAGGTCCTTGTGAGATAGTGGAACAGATTGGGAAGGTGACTTATAGATTGAATTTTCCTTCAGATTTGAGTTCTATTAACCCGATTTTGCATGTGTCTATGTTAAGGAGGTCAGTTGGTGATCCTTATACTATTGTGCCTTTAGAAGGTTGAAGAAAACTTGCCTTATAAAGAAGTTTTGATTGATATTTTTGATAGGCAAGTGTATTGGCTTCGTAACAAGGGTGTGGCTTCAGTTAAAGTACTTTGGAGAAATAACATGTGGAGAGTTCTACATGGGAGGAGGATTTGGATATGATGCAACAATATTCGCATCTTTTCCAATCTACTCAAGCCTAAGGTATTAGGTTCTTCCGTTTCCAAGTGGTGCTAATTCTGTCACTCCTGAGTATCATGATACGACATGCATACATGTGCACTAAAATGATTTATATGAGATTTTAAATGATTTGGATACATTTTGATATGACATTTGATCAATTTATGATTTTCAAGTGATTAAATATGCATTGTGTGTTATGTTTGAATGCTCCATGTTCTAAGTCAAGCCTTTCAAGAATTTGTTCTGTCATAATCAATGATGAATGCTCCCAAAGCGGAGATGATGTAAGGACCCAGATGTTGTACGACCTCATCGAAGCTTGGATTTTTTATTTTAGAAAGTTTTGGACCAAGGTGATGCTGTGTGGAAGCCATCACTATCCATGTGAGGCTATACGAACTGTGTGGAGCCTCCTTGGTGTGGCCCTTGGCCTAGTGTGGTGTCTTGGAGCTTAATCATGGAGTTTTGGACTAAGGCATGGCATACATGGATCCCCTTCCCCCCATGTGGCCTTCACAAACCCTGTGGTGGCCCTAGCTTAGAAATTTCATAATTTAGGAACAAAATAAAGTGAGACACATGGATACGGCTTGTATGGGGTAATACTAAAATTGCCCCAAAAAGTGCCTAAAAATGTGCCTCGAAAGTGCCTGAAATCATAATTTCCATATATCTCAAAATTCATGCCTGATATCGAAAATCCAACATCATATTCTTGTTCAGGGTAAAACTTGAGTGGGGTGTGGGTCTAACCCCAATTTTAGAGCAACTTTAGCAAAATTAAAAATTCCAAAATTTATGAAAAATAGTGGGGGTTCGCGCCCCTGGAGCATCGCGACCAGGGCATGAACTAGTGCATTTTTGTTGCCAGTTTTTGTTTAATTTGGCCCAAGGCCTTTGGGTCTTTGGATAAGCCTCCCTAGGAATAAAAACACCTATACTTAGTCATTTTTTAACCTCATATCATACAAGACTTTCCCCAAAACCCTCTCTAACACTTCGACAATATTTTACTCAACATTCAAGTGCCAAATCTCATTTCGAATCTTAGAGAAAATCACTCAAGCTTCAAGTCTCCACTCAAATCTTCATCAAGGAATTCTCAAGAGTTAAGGTGTGCGGGTTTCAACCATTGGTTCCTTTCACACATGGTGCCCAAGATTCCTTTTTACATAAATTGCATTTTTCTAAGTTTATTTACTTATGGGTCTTACTTACTATGAATTCGAATATGAACCATGTTGGGGTTTCATAAAAGTATGACTGTCTAAACATGTTTTGAGCTATGAATCTAAGATATATGATGAGTTTTAATGAGGGGTTTCAATGTATTCTGGAAGATGGTATTACCAAGTATTGGTGGGATAGTTTACTTCAAGATTTCTTACATGATTTCACTCTTTAATTGCATGGTTTTATACTAGATTACACACCTACCAAGTGTTTGATAAAATGTTTGGTTTAGGGTTCTTGAGTTATTGATGGTCTATTGCATGGTTTACGATATAAGTAACCTTATAATTACATGGTTTATATAAGATTTGGTTGTTGATGAGTTACTAAGTCCTTATGCTAAGGTTTATGCTCTTGTAAATTGGGAAGCCTACTAGAAGGGGTTATGAACTATGTTATATGCCTTACTATCACGACCCAAGCCTAGGTCTTAGCCATGATACGGCGCATGGGGAATCTGAAGTGACCCTAAGCAAGCCTCTTAACATCTCATTACACATCCTTGGTTGCAGAAGCAATAAAATACAACAAGAAATGGTAAATAGGGATAGTCGAGGCTAAGGGACAACTCTCATATCATAAACATCAAGAGTCAAGATAGAGTCAAAGCTCATATCATAATACAAAGCATGTCCAACAACACCTCTAAAACTTGGATACTTAGCGGGAGCCAAGACAAGCTACCAGGCTCACCCTCATTGTCAAAATATTCCTAAAATAAAGATAGTCTTAGAACATAGTATGAGATCATAAACATCGTCCCCAAAATGGAGGACTCACCAAAGTACTTGAGAGAAGTCATACTAGCCATGTGAAGGAGGATGATCAAGCGGGGCTCTGATTCCTACAAGGTGACCTTATGTAGGCATAGTATATGTGTTAGTACGTTTGGATATCCTAAGTATGTAGGATGCAATGCACCAAGTGATAAGCACCATAAGGAAAATGCATAACATAGGCAATGGATGAGCATATAACAATATGGAATATATGAATGATGCCTGAAGTAAAGCCATTCTTATATAGAACATAATACATGTGTAAGGAGAGACCATTATTAGTGAATATCCAAGGCCTACCACCCCTTGGAGAGGTGAATGAGGTACGAAACACTCAATAGGTTGATGAGTTACAAACCTCTAACATGGTTGATGGAGTACAAATCCCCCAACATGGTTATCAAGGTACAAAACCCTCGACATGGTTGCATGGGCCTACCACCTCTTGACTGAGGTGTTCGAGGTACAAACCCCTTAACAAGGTTAGTTGGTCCTACAAACCCCTGAGTGAGGCTTGGTCAATTTCCAATACTATAGGGATAATATCATGTAAATATGTTTCTTTCATCATCATATAGTCATTCAACTCATAAGACATGCATTAGACCTTTAATTCTTCAAGAAACTCATAACTAGACATTTTATGTCACGACCCTAGCCTAGTGGCTAGACTTGACCGGCTAATGAGGAACACGAAGGAACGCCAAAAAAGCCTCATAGCATATCATCACGCATCCTGGATCGCGAAATCAAGATAGTTCATTATAAGAAACATAAACAAGGGAAAATGGGACTATGGGAGAGATCCTCATATTTAAATATCTTAAATAACATAATTGAGTCAAAGCTCATACATAATACATATTTGTCCAACAAAACCTCTAATATAGAACTTAGCGGGGGCCAATACAAGAAACTAATATCACCCTCATAGTCAAAGTATACCAAAAAGGAAAGATAGTCTTCAATACATAGCATAAGAATATAGATATTGCCCTCGGACATAAGGATTCACCAACTAGCTTTAATGGAAGTCACTATCCACTTGGAGGTTGATGATGACCAAATGGAGTTTCGGTTCCTATATGGTAACATCACTTAGGCATATAGTATGAGTTAGTACGTTTGAATGTACTAAGTATGTAAGATGCAATGCAACAAGAGATAGACAACATAATCAGAATGCATAAACATAAATAATGGATAGCATAGTAACAATACGACATGTGTGAATGATGCTTGAAGTAAAAATCATGTTTATATAAATCATAATAAATAATTAGAAGGAGACCATCATCACAGACCATGCAACTAGTGCTTAGAATCTAAGGTTTTGCACACCCTTGGAGGGTGATCAAGGTATGTACCCCTTAATCGGTAGATAAACATCACACCCATTATCAAGGTGACCAAGGTATCAACCCCTAAGAAATGGTTAATGGACATCCCACCCTCCATTTATGTGGCCAAGGCATCAACCTCTTGCTGGTTAATGGACATTCCACCCTCCATTTAGGTGGCCAAGGCATCAACCTCTTACCGGTTAATGGACATCCCACCCTCCATTTAGGTGGCCAAGGTATCAACCCCTTGTTGATTAATGGACATCCTACTCTTCATTTAAACGGCTAAGGTATGAAACCCTTGCTAGTTAATGGACATCACGCCCTCCAATTAGGTGGTCAAGGTATCAACCCTCAACAATGGTTAATGGACAACACACCCTTCACCAAGGCGGTCATCTTAGAATAACATGGATGCTTCTCATAAGCATAGCTCATGTAAACATTCATTTCATCATCATAAAATCATTCAACTCATAAAACATGCTTTGGACCTTCACTTCCTAAAGAACCACATCTGGACATTTTATCAAACACTTAGAGGGTGTGCAATGCTACTATAAAATCATGAAATATAGAGATGAAATCATGCAAGACAATCTATTGTAAAACCATCAATCAACACCTTGCAACACCCTCAAGCAATATACATCGAAACCCCTCATCAAATCTTATAATAGATCCAAGATTTATAGCTCAAAATATAGCAAAACAACCATAACTTTACATAGCTTTAACATAGTATACAGTGAATTTCATAATATGCAAGATCCATTCATAAATAAACTTTAAATCATGCAATTTGAGTGAAAGTAGGCTTGGGTATCATGGGTGAAAGGAACCCATGCAAGAAACCCACATACCTTGCCTTTGGAGAACCCTTTGAAGAAGTTTGAAAATGGAGACTTGAAGCTTGAATGAAATCCTTAACATTAGTCTTGAGCTTTGGGACTTGAATTTAGGGTGAAATATGAGTCTAAGTGTTTAAGTGAGTATTGGGGAATGTTTAGGATGATATGAGGTTAAATAAGGCTAAGTGTAGGTATTTTCATGTATGAGAACCCTTAAGCCCAAGACTTGAACGTCTTGGACTGAAGCAAAAAAAAAAGAGCAAAAAAACACTTCTGCAACGTTGATTACTCACTGGAATTTGCATTTTTGCACATACGAGTTCTATGAAAACAGGCATAAATTATTCATCCGAACTTGAAATGAGGTGAAACGAAGTACGTTGGAAAGCTACTTCAAATAATCTTAATATGGTTAGTAGTGGGCCACCCAGTTATTTGTATGCTAAGAGATATGCCCCTTTAAAGTTGACCGTGCTAAATTGCATTTTTTGTGATTTTTAGATTTTGATATGGTTGCTCTAAAATTCAAGTTAAACCCATTTCTAACTCAATTTTGCCCCCTGAACAAGAATAAGAAGTTAGATTTTTGTAATAATGAATGGATTTTAAGATATATAGAAATTATGATTCCAGGCACTTCTGCGGCACATTTTCGGGCACTTTTTGGGGTCGTTTCATTTTATAAAACACTTGACGGGTGTGTATTCCTAGTGTAAAACCATGCAATTCAAGAGTGAAATCATACTAGAAAATTCAATGTAAAATCATCAATAGATACTTGGTGACACCCTTTAGCAACATACAGCAAAACCCTTCATCAAATCTCACAATATATCTTAGATTTACAACTTCAAAAATTCTAAAACAATCATACATTCATGAAACCCCAACATAGTGTGTAGTGAAATTCATAATAAGCAAGACCATGAGTAAATCAATTTTAAATTATGCAAGTTTAGGTAAAAGGAAGCTTGGACATCATGGGCGAAAGGAACCCATGAAAGAAACCCATATACCTTGAATTTGGGGAATCATTGAAGTAGATTAGAGATGGAGGATTGAAGCTTGATTGAGAATCTTAAGATCTAGATGAGTTTTTGGACTTAAATTTTGGAGATAAAATATTGGCTAAGTGTTTAAGAGAGTATTTTGGAATGTCTTGAATGATATGAGGCTGAAATAAGGCTAAGTATAGGTATGCTCATGCATGGGAATACTTAGGCATAAGAATTAAAGGCCTTGGACTGACTTAACAAAAATGGGCAAAAATAACATTGTGGCGTGCCCTTGGTGCATGACGCCAGGGGCACAGATCGCCACTGGAAATCGTATTTTTGTGATTTTCAAATTGTTTTACGGTTTCTTTTAAATCAGGTTTAGACCCATTCCTCACTCAATTTGACCTCCTTAATAAGAATATGGAGTCATATTTTTGATATAGCACACGAATTTTGAGATATATGGAAATTACGATTCCAAGCACTTCCAAGGCATATTTTTGTACACTTTTTGGGGTTGTTCCAATATTTTCCCTTAGGAACATTCGTCATCGAATGTCAAAGAAACATATATGAGAGGAGTAATCATGAAGAAATCATCCACAACAAGAATGCAACAACATACTTAAAACACTATTTTCAAAATCTCAACATAGGTGTAAAATCACCATGAACCTTTTCAATATAAACATGAATGCACGCAAATGACATAGAGACTGGAACATGAGAATGAAATAACACAAAAGTATTAAATTTGGTACCTTAGGCTCGAGTTGTATGAAAAAGATAAGGATATCGATTTTGCATATTCGCTTCGATCTTCCAAGTAGCACTTTTGACTTGTTGATTCCTCCGAAGGACCTTAATGGAAGTAACTTCCTTGTTTGTCAATCTATTTACTTTTCTATCCAAGATATTTACTGGAACATCTTCATATTTTAAAGTTGTCTTCAATTATCCGCACAACATAAAGAAGCACAATTGCATTAGGATCACCCACACATTTCCTTAATATAGACACATGAAAGACCAAATGGATCAATTCCATTTCACTAGGAAAATCCAACTCGTAAGCCACCTTAACAATCCTACTCATAATCCTATAAGTACCCATATATATAGGACTTAACTTGCCCTTCTTACAAAAATGAACCACATCCTGCATGAGTGACACCTTCAAATAGACCCAATTACCAACCTTAACCTCAAGCTCCGTCCTCTCACTCCGGCATAAGACTTTAGGTGACTTTTGGCTATTTTCAACCTTTGTATAATCATGTTTACCTTTGTCCATAGCATCCATAACCAGATCCGGACCCAAGAAAGCCACCTCTCCAACCTTAAACCACCTAACCAATGATCTACAATGTCTGCCATAGGGAGCCTCAAAAGGAGTCATTCTAATGCTACAATGATAACTATTGTTATATGTAAACTCAATCAATGGAAGATGATCACACCAACTACCCTAAAGCTCCAATACATAATCCCAAAGCATATCCTTAACTGTTTGGATAGTTCTTTTGGCTTGGCCATCCATTTTAGGGTGAAACTCCATACTAAGTTTTACCCTGGTTCCAAGACTTCCTTGGAAGGACCTCCAAAAGTGTGAAGTGAACTGTGCACCCTGATTCGATATGATGGACAAAGGAACCCCGTGCAACCTGACCAAGTAATGAATGTAGAACCTAGCATAATCTTCAACCCCATATGTAGTCTTAACTGGTGGAAAGTGAGCCAATTTCATCATCCTATCAACCACAATCCATATGGAATCAAACCCTTTTTGTAGTCTTGGGAAATCCAACCACAAAATCTATGTTAATCTCTTCTTGCTTCCAAGTAGGAATCTCTATGACTTGGGTTATGCCACCTAGCCTTTGATTTTCGACTTTGACTTATTGGCAACTATGGCAACCGAATATAAATTTAGCAATGTCCTTCTTCATGCTCCCCACCTATACACCTCTCTCAAATCTCTGTACATCTTAATAGACCCGGGGTGAATAGAATAGGAAGAACCATGATCCTTATCAAGAATATTTTCCTTTAAGCCATCAAGACAAGACACACACAACCTACCTTGGTACCTAAGGGCACCATCTCCCCTTTGGGAGAAACCCTCCACCTTGCCCCCTTTCACCAAGGCCTTCAATTCTAAAAAGGAGGGATCAAAATCTTGATTATCTTTCAACTCCTTAACTAATGAAGATTTAGAACCATCAACAACCACAACAACACCATTATCAACCTCTTCCAACCTAACACCTAATCTAGCCAACCGATGGACCTCCCTAGCCACCTCTATGCCACCATCATCAACATTAGCTAGGCTACCTATAGAAACCCTACTAAAAGCATCCGCCACCACATTAGCTTTACTGGGATGATAATGCACACTTATATCATAGTCCTTAAGAAGTTCTAACCACCTTTTTTGTCTAAAGTTGAGATCTTTTTGAGTGATGACATAATGGAGACTCTTATGATCGGTGAACACATCAACATGCACCCCATACAAATAGCGATGCCAAAATTTCAAAGCAAAGACCATGGATGCTAACTAAAGATCATGGGTAAGATAATACTTTTCATGCACTTTGACTTGTCTAGAAGCATAGGCTATCACGAAACCATTTTGCATCAACATAGAACCCAAACCAACCTTGAAGTATCACAGTACACAACAAATCTTTCTAGCCCTTACATAGTGACAATATAGGAGAAGACATAAACTTCTCTTTCAATGTTTGGAAACTCTTTTCACACTCATTGTTCCACACAAATGTGGCTTTATTTTGAATAAACTTTGTCATGGGGGAAGCAATAGAAGAGAATCCATTCACAAACCTCTGATAGTAACTCGCCAAGCCCAAAAATCTCCTAATATTTGATGGGGTCAATGGTCTAAGCCAATTTCTAATCATATCCATCTTTTTAGGATCCACCTTAATACCATCCCCCAACACCACATGTCCTAGGGAGGCAACCTCTTTCAACTAAAATTCATACTTATCATATTTAGCATACAACTTCTCTTCATCAATCATTGCAACACTACTCTCAAATGACCCATATTCTCCTTTTCAATATGTGAATAGATTAAAATATCATCAATAAAGACCACAACAAATGAATCAAGGTAGGATTTAAAGACCCTATTCATAAGATCCACAAAGATGTCTGGTGCATTGGTCAACCCAAAGGATCTCACAACAAACTCATAATGCCCACACCTAGTACGAAAAGCCATCTTGGGAATGTCACACTCCCTCACCTTAACTTGATGGTACACATATCGAAGATCATTCTTAGAGAAATGGCTAGTGCCTTGCAATTGGTCAAACAAATCATCAATCCTTGGAAGGAGATACCTATTCTTCATGGTGACCCTATTAAGTTGTCGATACTCAATACAAATTCTAAGAGACACATCTTGCTTTTTCACAAAACAGGTGCACCCCAAAGTGATTGGCTAGGCCTAATAAAACCCTTCTCCACAAATCCCTAAATTGCTCTTTCAACTTCTTTAACTCCTTCTGGGCCATATAGTAAGGGGAAATAAATATGGGTTAAGTATCGAGAAGGAGATCTATATCAAAATCTATCTCCCTTTTGAGAGGAACACCAGGGAGGTCATTTAGAAAGACATCAAGAAACTCATTTACAATCAAAACCGACTCTATAGAAGGGAATTTAGACTCTACGTCCCTAACCTCCACAAGATGATAAAGACATCCCTTAGAGATCAACGTAGGAGCTTTAATGCAAGAGATGAACCTACCCTTGACCAGCATATTATGACTCTCCCAGTCAATAATGGGTTCATTTAGGAATCAGAACTCGACCCTATGAGTTCTACAATCAATAGAGGCATTGTATCCATGTAACCAATCTATCATAAAAATGACATCAGAATCAACCATGTCCAACTTAACAAGGTCACAAGATAATATTCTATGCAAGATGCAAATAGGACAATTCCCATAGACCTTTCTAGCAAAAATAGATGCACCAATAGGAGTAGGACCTCATATGACTCACACAACAATTTGGGCTCAACATGAAACTTTTTGGCAATAAAAGAGGTAACAAAGGAAAGAGTGGTACCCCGATCAACCAATGCATACATATCAAAATAAAAAACTTTTAACATACCAATAACATCAATGGACACCTCATCAACTCCTTGCCTCTCACGAAAAGCATAAAACCGATTGTGCCTTGGGGCATCATCTTGTTGGCCAAAGGAACCGCATTAGCACTTTGTAGATGAACCTCCTTTCCCTCGTTGTGATTTCGGGGGCAATCCATCACCTTATATGGGCAACTATGACCTCTACCATATTTTTGGACGCAAACCATTAGGAACCACACTCCAACACCTTACGGCCTTTGAAAGTCTTTGGCAACCTCTTATTAAATGTAGGAGAAGACCCTTAGCCTTAATAGAATTGACTACCCTTTCGACTATGGAACTTTCCCTTAAAATGGACCCTTTTGGCCTCGTGGCTCCTCATATTCCTCAACTTCTCCTACTTTATTTTTTTGGCATAGGTCATCAACTAAGACAAATCCATGTCACTAATCAACATAGTGGACCAATATTTTTCACTCACCAAATTAGAAACATCCATCACAAACTTGTTCATTCTAGACCTTTGGTTAGGAATAAAGTGAGGAGCATATTTAGAGAGTTGAGTGAACTTGAGGGTATAATCCCTCACACTCATCGACCCTTGTCTCAAATTTATAAACTCCACCAATTTGGTTTCCCTAAGCCCAAGAGGGAAGAACCGATCAAGAAAACCCATTTTGAACTCTTCCCAAAGCACCATATTATTGATTCTCTTCTCTCCCTTCCATTGGCTAAACCAAATTTGTGCCACCCCTTTGAGTTGGTAATCCACCAACTTTGCGTTCTCTTACGATCTAACACCTATAATAGCCAAAACCATGTAGATCTTATCAATGAATTCTTGAGCGTTCGCATCCACCTTGGACCCCTAGATTTTTAGGGGATTTAACCTCATAAATTCTCTCAGCCGAGATGCCGGTATTGGTTTGATCGCTACAACTTGTGCAAGAAAATTGAGAGCATCTAGAGCTCACCATGAGTCAGTTATCCTTCAGGTGTGCGGGCTGTTCTTCCTCTTGTATTAGGCATAATCTTGCATAGCAGAGAGTAATTATTAGGGGAAAGACCTTATTTCAACTCTATAGCATGACTTAGAACATGAAATATGGAAACATTTCCTAAAATGCTTTATGGACTCTTACTCTTAATTGTGGTGCACAACACAAACATGAATAAGACTCTAATCGATGATGTGTTTTGGGCTCGGAGGATATAACAACCTAGTTCTCTGATACCATATTTGTCATGACTCAAGCTTAGGGCCTACACATGACATGGCGCATAGGGAACCCGACAGGACACCAAGCAAGTATCTTCACATATAATTACTCATTCTTGGACATAGAAGAAATAAAATACAATAAGAAATATTAAATAGGGAGAAGCAGGGCTAAGGGACAACTTTCAGATCATAAATATCAAGATTTAAGAGAGAGTCAAGTCTCATAGCATAATATAAAGCATGTCTAACAACACCTCTAAAACTTGGAGACTTAGCAGGGGCTAAGAAAAGTTACTTGGTTTACCCTCATAGTCAACATATATATAAAAGAAAGATAGTCTTAGAATATAGTATGAGATCATAAATATTATCCTCGAAATGGAGGACTCATAAAAGAGATTGAATGGAGGATGATGATCAAGTAGTGCTCTATTTTCCACATGGTGACATCATGTAGGTATAAAGTATGTGTTAATACATTAGGATGTACTAAGTATGTAGGATGTAATACAACAAGTGATAAGCAACATGAGTAAAATGTATAACATAGGCAACGGATGAGCATATAGCAATATGGCATATATGAATAATGCTTAAAGTCAAATCATGCTTATATAGAACATAATATATTTAGAAGGAAAGAAAATTATTAGTGAATATCTAAGCCCTACAACCCTATTGGAGAGGCGAATGAGGTACGAAAACCTCAATTGGTTGATGAGGTACAAACCTATCAACATGACTGATGAGTTACAAAATCCCAAAATGGTTGATAGAGTACAAAGCGCCCATCATGGTTATTAAGGTAAAAACCCCTCAAAATGGTTGCACAGGCCTACCACCTCCCTAGCAAGGGATCGAGGTACAAAACCCTCAAAAAGGTTACCCGGGCCTACAACCCCCCAAGTGAGGCTTTATCAATTACCAACACTATAGAGATAATATGATTTACATATATTCCTTTTATCATCATATATTCATTCAACTTATAAGACATGCATTGGACCTTTAATTCCTCAAGAAACAAATAATCGGACATTTTATCAAACACTTCGCAGGTGTATAGTGCTAGTGTAAAACTATGCAATTCAAGAGTGAAATCATGCTATAAAATCAAATCTTAAACCATCAATAAATACTTGCTAACACCCTTAAGCAACATACATCCAAATCCTTCATCAAATCTCATAATAGAACTTAGATTCATAGCTCAAAACATGCTAAAACAATTATACATTCATAAAACCCCAACATAGTGTGCAGTGAAATTCATAATAAGCAAGACCCACGAGTAAATCAACTTTAAATCATATAATTTTAGGTAAAAGGAAGCTTGGGCATCATGGGTAAATGGAACCCATGAAAGAAATCCACGTAACTTGACTTTGGAGAATCCTTAAAGAAGATTGAAGATGAAGGCTTAAAGCTTGATTGAGAACCTTAAGATCCGGATGAGTTTTGGGACGTAAACTTTGGAGATAAAATATTGTTGAAGTGTTTGAGAGAGTATTTTGGAATGTATTGAATGATATGAGGGTTAAATAAAGCTGTATATAGGTGTTTTCATGCATGGGAACATTTAGGCGAAAGACCCAAAGGCCATTGATCTACTCAACAAAACTAGGAAAAAATAACACTGTGCTACACCCTTGGCGCATCACTCTAGGGGCGCGGATCACCAACGTAAATCACATTTTTGTGATTTTTAAAGTTTGCTACAGTTGCTCTTAAATCAGGGTTAGACCCTTTGCCCACTCAATTTGACCCTGTGAACAAGAATATGAAGTCAAATTCTTGATATCTCATACAAATTTTGAGATATATGGAAATTACAATAGCAGGCACTATCGAGGCACATTTTCGGGCACCTTTTGTTTCATTTACCCTCTACCATAAGGCCAATTTCTACATGTAGGGGTTATGAACTATGTTGTATACCTTACCTTTATTTACAAATATCAATACTATTTACTTTCTTGTACCTACGTGAAGGGGTTATGAACTATATTGTGCACCTTACCCTTATGTATGATTTGATGTTACGCATGTCTTATACACATATGAAGGTCTTATAAATTATGTGGTACTCCTCACCCTCATATGCGAGTCAATGTTATGTATTATCTCATGCTCATATGACGGGGTTATGAACTATGTGGTATGCCTTACCCTTATATGTGATTCAATATGTTGTTTTATCTCATGTTCGCATATAGGTCTTATGACCTATGCTACCTTTGTACTCTCATGTTCTATTCGTTATGCTTACATGTAGGGTTTATGACCTATGCTACCTCTCAACCCTCATGTACTACCCATTGCCTACTAGAATGAGTTATGACTTTTGTTATATCCTTTACCCTCTAGTACAATGTATTTGGATGATCTAATCATGTCACCTTATTGTGTTAAACAAGTTATATATGTATGTTTATTTTCAAGCATGTTTTACTTCAAGCATTGTTCATGCATTCTGTGTTGCCAATATGCTATCTCTTGCTTATGATTATGCATTTTGATTATTTTGCCTAACTCTTATCGCATTACATCTGACATAATTAGTACATTCAAACATACTAACACATACTCTATGCCTATATGATATAAGCATGTAGGAATCAGAGCTCCAATTACTTCTCCTCCATGTGGCTAGACGGATTGTTCAAGTTGGCTTTTGGTGTGTTCTCATGTCTGGGGACAATATTTATCTTCTCTCATGCTTATGTTTAGACTATATCTTATATATTTGGATTACCTATTGTCATTATTATGAGGATGAGCCCGGTTGCTTGTCTTGGTTCTCGATAAGTTCTATGTTTAGAAGTGTTGTTAGACAAGTATGTAATGATACTATGAGACTAACTCTCTTTGACTATCTATATGTTTTATGAAATGAAGGTTTTTCCTTAGTCCTTATGCCCTTATTTCTACTTTTTTATTGTTGTTTAATTTCTTTCGCGACCAAGGATTTGTAATGATATGTTAAGAGATTTGCTTTGGAATCCTTCAAGTTCCCCATGCGCTATGTTATATTTAGGCCCTAGTTTGGTCATGACAAACTTGGTATCAGAGTACTAGGTTGTTAATGTTCCTCGGGTCCAACACACTGCGTCGATTAGAGTCTTATTTATGGTTGAAGAGTGCACCATGACTATGAGCAAGAGGTATTTTAGGAAATGTTTTGCTTCTTCATGATCTATATCATGCGATAGAGTTAAGTCCTCTAAGGCTTATCTCTTATTCTTAATTATTACATTTCAGAATATGTCTCAAGCTATTCAGGATAGTGACATATAAAAGGCGAAGGTTCGTAATGCTCTATGGCTATTGGCCAAAGCAGTGACAACTCAACTCAATCAACAAGTGAATGCCCTAGAGACTTCAAGTGGTAAGAGGGAAAAGAGAGGGGCTAAGAGGACTCGGCATGATGGTAGTGTCCAAGCTGTTAATAATAGAAGGACTTATCCTAGGTGCCCAAAGTTTGGGAGAACACATGGTGGCACATGTTGTAGGAACACGGGTGCATGCTTTGAGTGTGGTGACAATGCACATAAGATGAGAGATTGCCCAGTGGCTTCAAAGGGAGGAAAAAGGATGGTTCAATTTAGAGGTGGCAATGATAGGGTGCCTAATCCTAAGGCCCAAAGTGGTTAAGGTAGGAGAACTAATACCAAATGTCAAAGGTGTGGGAAGAACAATGGTGGCCCATGCTTGAGGAAGACTAATGCTTGTTATAGTTGTAGCGAAGTGTGTCATAAGCTAGTTCATTGTCCATATGCTCAAAAAAGGCATAATGGTGGTCAACTTCAAGAACATGGTGGTCATGTTAATCAAGAGGCTCAAGGTTGCCAAGGGGGTGCTCCATGACATAATCGGTTCCATGCTCTTCAATAGAGGCAAGGAGGGGATGAGGTGCCCGATGTTGCTACTGGTATATTAAAGGCTTTCATTGATTTTGTTGTGCATGCTTTATGGTTCTAGGGGTCACTATTCTCTTTATTATTCCTTTAGTTGCTAGTAAGATATGGTTATGTAAGTCTATTGGTGCTAGAAATGCTTATAAGGGTTGCTCCATGTTCTTACTGCCTAGAGTCTTGTCTTGTGATCTTGGTTGAATTTAATTTGATGGGTTGGGGGTCTTGAGGTAGTTTGGCTACATGTATGTCATGCTTCCAATGAGTGTAGACCCCATAAGGTTGTAACATAATGGTTAAGGATATACAATCTATTTGGTCAACTACAATAGATTAGTCACTTCCATAATATTGATCTTCAATTTAGGTTTTTGTCCCGAAGTGAAGATGAGGGTAGGTGATATCCCTAGGTGACTTATCGTACAAGGAATGAGCATTTTTAGTCATGGTGGAGTTGTTTGAGTGACTTATGCGTTGGCCATATTTATGGATATCATGAATAGGGTCTTAAAACCATATCTTGACATATTTTTCGTAGTATCTAGTGATGGAGCATTGATTTATTTAGAGCTTGTGAATCATTTGAGGGTAGTGTTACGAGTTTTGGTAGAATGAGAGGTTGTTTGCTAGACACAATAAGTTTGAGTTGTATGTAACAAGAAGGTGGTTAGAGCTCCTTAAGGATTATGAGATGAATATGCATTATCACCCCGGTAAGGCTAATATTGTGGTCGACTCTTTAAGTAGCATGTCTATGGGTAGCATAGCATATGTTGATGATGGTGACAAAAAGATGACTGGGGAGGTCCATTTCTTGGCTAATTTGGGAGATAGATTAGAAGATGTTGACTATGGAGGTGTAGTGGTGGCTAGTGTTTCTTAATCTTTCTTGGTTGATGAGGTAAAGCAAAGCAAGGGTTTGACTTCGCCATGTTAGAGTTGAAGACCTTGGTGAGAGATGATAAATCGGAGGTTTTCTCCCAAGGGGAAGATGGTGTCACTAGATACTAAGGTAGGTCATGTGTGCTTGTGTTGAAGATTGAGTTTATGGTTTGTGAGTCCTTACAGAGTGTTGAGGAGGATTGGTTGGGTTGCATACGGATGAGAGTTGCCTATGAATATGGATGTGGTTCGTCCAATTATTCATGCTTCTACATTGAGGGGATGTGTTGGCTACTCTAGTGCAATAGAGGATAAGTTGGCTTAGGAGAGGGTCCCGGTGGACATACTAATGGAAGGGTAGAAAAGTTGATTAATAAGGATTTAGCGTTCGTCAAGGCCCTTTGGAAGAATCGTCAAGTTGAAAGTATCTCTAGGGGAGTCGGAGTGGTCTTGGAGAAGCAATATCCACATATCATTCATTCTATTCAAACCTATGATAACATGTCAAGTCCTTTTTCTATGATTCCAAGTCCTATGTTTCAGCCCCTATGTCATTTGCTTGTATTCGTGTTTATGTTGACAAGTTCACGATGATTTTTACACTTATGTTGAGATTTTGAAAATGGTGTTTTAAATGTATTGTTGTATTCTTGTTAGGCTAATTTCTTCATAATTACTCTTCTTATGTATGTTTCTTTGACATTCAGGGACGAATGTTCCCAAGGGGAAGATATTGAAACGATCCCAAAAAGTGCCCAAAACTATGCTTGAGAAGTGCTCGAAATCATAATTTGCATATATCTCAGAATCCATGCATGGTATCAGAAAATCGAATTCATATTCTCATTTAGGGGAAAAATTGAGTGAAAGATGGGTTTAACACCAATTTTAGAGCAACCATAGCAAAATTTAAATTTCCAAGTTTTACAAAAATAACTGGGGTCCACGCCCCTAGTACGACATATCTAGGGCATGGACTGGTATATTTTTGTTGCTAGTTTGCTTTTTTAATTCGGCCTAAGGCCTTTAGGTCATGGGTATAAGCCTCCCTATACGTAAAAACACCTATACCTAGTCATTTTTGAAGCTCATATCATACAAGACTTTCTCCAAAGCCCTCTTTAACACTTAGGCAAATATTTTACCCAACATTCAAGTGCCAAATCTCATTCCGGATCATAGGGAAAATCACTCAAGCTTCAATTCTCTATTCAAATCTTCATCAAGGAATTCTCCAGGGTTAACGTATGTGGGTTTCAACCATTGGGTACTTTCACTCATGGTGCCCAAGTTTCCTTTTCACATAAATTGCATTTTTCTAAGTTGATTTACTTATGGGTCTTACTATGAATTTTGACTATCAACTACGTTGGAGATTTATAAAAGTATAGCTGGCTAAGCTTGTTTTGAGCTATAAATCTAAGATCTATGAGAGTTTTGATGAGGGTTTTCAATGTATTTTGCAAGATGGTATTACAAAGTATTAGTGGGATAATTTACTTCAAGATTTCTTGCATGATTTCACTCTTTAATTGCATGATTTTACACTAGCATTACACACCCACCAAGTGCTTGATAAAATGTCTGGTTTAGGGTTCTCGAGTTATTAATGGTTTATAGCATGGTTTATGATATAAGTAACATTATAATTATATGGTTTATATAAGCCTCGGTTGTTGATTAGTTATTGAGTCCTTATGCTAATGTTTATGCTCTTTTGAATTGGGAAGCCTACTAGAAGGGGTTATGAACTATGTTATATGCCTTTGCCTCTAGTACAAGGCCAATTTCTATATGTATGGGTTATGAGCTATGTTGTATACCTTACACTCATGTACAAATCAATACTATTTACTTTCTTATATCTACGTGAAGGGGTTATGAACAATATTATATACCTTACGCTTATGTATGATTTGATGTTATGCAATGTCTTATACTTATATGATGGGGTTATGAACTATATGGTACTCCTCACCCTCATATGCGAGTCAATTTTATGTATTATCTCAAGCTCATATGAAGGGGTTATGAACTATGTGGTATGGCTCACCCTCATATGCAATTCAATATATTGTATTATCTCATGTTCACATGTAGGGGTTAATGACCTATGCTACCTTCCTACCCTCATGTGCTTTTCGTTATCTCATGCTTACATGTAGGGGTTATGACCTTTGCTATCTCTCTACCCTTATGTACTACCTATTACCTGCTAGAAGGGGTTATGACTTATGTTATATCCCTCACCCTCTAGTATAAGGTATTTGGATTATCTAAACATGTCACCTAATTGTGTTAAACAAGTTATGTAAATATGATTATTTTCAAGCATGTTTTACTTCATGCGTTGTTCATGCATGCCATGTTGCTAACATACTTTCTCTTGCTTATGATTATGTATTTTGATTATATTGCCTATCTGTTGTTGCATTGTATCCTACATACTTAGTATATTCAAATGTACTAACACATACTCTATGCTGACATGATATTAGCATGTAGGAATCGGAGCTCCTATTGCTTCTCCTCCACGTGGCCAAATGGATTGTTCAAGTTAGCTTTTGGTGAGTCCTAATGTCAGGGCACATATCTATCTTCTCTCATGCCTATGTTTAGACTATATCTTGTACATTTGTACTACCTATTTTCATTATTATGAGGGTAAGCCTGGTTGCTTGTCTTGGCTCCCACTAAGTTCTATGTTTAGAGGTGTTGTTGGACAAGTATGTAGTGATGCTATAATCTTGACTCTCTTGATGTTTTATGAAATGAAGGTTTTCCCTTAGTCCCCATGCCCTTATTTCTACTATTTCATTATTGTCTAATTGCTTCTGTGATCAAGGATGTGTAATGATATGTTAAGAGGCTTGCTTGGGGTTCTTTCGGGTTTCCCATGTGCCATGTCGCATCTAGGTCCTAGTTTGGGTCTTGACAAGTACGACCCATATGGTTCCCCGTATGAGCTCAGGAATGAAATTTTTTCTAAGTATTAGATCATTATCTCAGAACTTCATCTTGGAGAATTTTTCTATGTATGGTGGGAAGGAGGAGGCTCACAGACTATCAATCTTCATACAGTTTGTACCACCCTCCATGAAAATTCTAAGCATGGAATTATCGTTTCAGACCTTCTGGAAATGAAAATTTTCTAAGTGTCAGATTACGGACATGTATACGGTCAGTATGGACCATCACGAACCATATGGTCCTCCTTGAGATGAAAACTTTAACTTTTCAACTCATTTCATTAATGGTGTTTTCATAATTACAGTTTATCCTAAGGGTCTTTTGTAACCATCTATGCTACCCAAGAACTTTCTACTGACCTAAACCTTATTCCTCTCTTCAAATTCATTCCTCACATTTAAAATTCTCCCAAGTCACTCTTCAAAACTCTCTCAAAAGGGCTCTTGTGAATCTAAACTTGGGAATTGTCACGACCCAAGCCTAGGTCCTAGAGGTGACACGGCGAATGGGGAACCCAAAGGGACCCCAATCAATACTCTTAACATATCATTACACATCATTGATCGAGGAAGCATTTAAGTAGCAATAAGAGAGTAGAAATAAGGGAACATGGGGCTAAGGGACATCTTTCATATCATAAAACATCATAGAACCAAAGAGAGTCAAGACTCATAGAATCATTACATACTTGTCCAACAACAACTCCAAACATAGAACTTAGTAGGGGCCAAGACAAGCAACTGGGCTAACCTCATTGTTAAAGTATACAATAAAGAAAATAGAGTCTATACATACCATAAATCAAGAGAAGTATGTTCTTGAAGATGAGTACTCACCAACTTGCTTTGAGAGATATCACACTATCCATGTGTAGTAGGGGATGTTCAAGTGGGGCTCTGGTTCTTACATAGTAAAATTATATAGGCATAGTGTATGAATTATTATGTTTTAATGTACAAAATATATAGGATACAATGCAACACTAGATAAGCAACAGAGTCAAAATGCATACTTAAGCAATAGATGTTCATATAATGCATGAAGGATACTTGAAATAAACATGCTTATATATGGAACATATTACATGTATGGGAATAGACTATCATCATAGGCCAAGCAAATTAGTACTTGGAATCAGAGGTAGACCACCCCTTAGAAGTGATTGAGGTATCAACCACTCAATCAGTTAACGGGCATGACCACCTTTCGCTGGAAGTGATTGAGGTATCAACCGCTCAATTGGTTGATGGAGTACCACCACCATCCATGTTGATTGAGGTAACAACCCCTCAATTAGTTGATGGATTTCCATCCCCATCCGAGATGATTGAGGCATGACCCCTCAATTGGCTATGGTTAAATAACAACATAACAGATACATCTCATGAAATCAACATATTCATATCACCCTTTCGTCAACATAGAGTCACTTAACTCATATGCCAAGCATTAGGCCTTCAACAACTCAAAATACATAAACTGGATATTTTGTCACACTTGGTGCGTGTGCAATGAAAGTGTAAAACTATTTAATTCAATAGTGAAATCATTTGAGAATTTATAATGGAAATCAACCCACCAATACTTGGTAAAACTCTCATGTGAAATACATTGAAAACCCCGATAAAAAATCATGAGAGATCATACTTTTATAGCTTTAAACATGCATAATCATAATAGGCAAATCATGTCATGATATAGACTTAAAAATGAGTATTCATGTGTCTCAAAAAAACTTTGATAGAATCCCAATATAGTATATGGTCATAATCTCTAATGAATAATACCCAAAAGCAGCACAACTTGGAAACAAGTAATTTTCATAGAAATGAAAGATAGGGCTTCATGGGTGAAAGGTACCCATGAATGAAACCCACAAACATTAGACTTTGAGTATCTTGAAATTGAGTGGTGAAAGACTTGAACTTTGGAAGTGGTTCTTGGAATCAAAAGCTTGTTCTTAAGTTTCCTTTAATTTGTATTGCGGTTTTTATGGAGGCTCTTGAGAGAATTTAAGTGTGTGTTTGAGATGAAAGTAATGACTTTGATCCTATGGAATAAAGTTTAGGTCTTTTGGGGAGGTCAATATAGCATTGCAAGTCTAAAAAGCCATTGGAATAAATTAAATTCATAGAAACGCCATTAATGGATGGATGGAAAAATTGGTAAAGTGTTACCTCACTTGAGGTAAAACTGGTCGTGTGGCACTCCACGACTTGTGTGGAGTGCCCGTGGAATGATACTTAGTCTAAGAATTTGAAATGGAAAACTTGGGAAAAAATTATCATCATTGTCACTTTGACGGGCCACTTTCACGGGCCGTGTGGTGTTACACGCTTCGTGTAGTGGTTTGTCCAACTACACTTAGAGAAAAATGTTGCAGGCCACCCCACGCCTAAGGCTCTTGAGCAGTTTGACCTGCCACAACCCGTCAAAGGTGCCCGTGGCACCATACTTAGTCGTAAACTCTCCTCTTGCTCACTCCTCTTCACTTGCACACACTCCACGACCAGCCACACAGTTAGTGGCAAGCCACATGGCCCTTTCCAAAGGCATTGTCATATGGCTTAGACCAAAAATGGTCTTTTCCAGCTCAAAACAGTCTACATACCTTTTCCAAAGCCTCACTGCCCTTCAAGGAGCCCCTGTGACATTATTGCACGGGAGGGTATCGTGAAAATGGTCACAACTCCTTCGTTCGACCTCGGAATGAGGTGAAAATGAAGTTCATTGGAAATCTAACTCAAAGGGCTTTCATTTGACATGCCGTGGGCCATCCATTTCCAAGTATACTAAAAGTTATGCTCATTTAAAGTTGACCCTTGCACAAACCAACACCCAAAATTCAACTCAAGGGAAAGTCTTGTACTCGTCTAAGTACTTGATGTCTCCCATGACCCCAATACACTCTCCACCTACACAAATAAGGCTTTAAACATGTATACCTAAGAGCATGGATTTATGGGGTGTCACAGTATCTCCCCCTTGGTAATATTGATCCTTGAATATCAAAGAGATGTACACAAGGGAACAAATCATAAAGAGTTTAGCCCAACATGGATACAACAAATACACTTAAACATGATTTTCAGAAAGTCTCAACATGAACATTAAAAATCAGCATAACTTGTCAATATAAAATAAAGGCATACAATGACATAAGGGCCGAAACTTAAGACTTGAAATCACATAGGGGAATTTAAATTAGTACCTTAGGCTTGAGTAAAATGGTATAGATATGGATATAGTTTTTGTTTGTTCACTTCTGCTTGCCATGTGACACTTTTATCTTGTTGGTTTCTCCAAAGAAGCTTGATGGAAGCCATCTCTTTATTCCTCAACTTCTTAACTTCCCTATCAAAGATTTCTACTGGAACCTCCTCATAAGTGAATCTGTCTTTAGCAACCCCCACAACATCAAGAGGAACAATAGCACTTGGGTCACCCACACACTTTCTCAACATAGTTACATAGAAGACTGGATGAACCATATGCATATCATTGGGTAATTCCATCTCCACCTTGCCAACCCTCCGCAACACCCTATAAGGACCCACGAATCTTGGACTCAATTTACCTTTTTTACCAAAATGAACCACACCCTTCATGGGTGAAACCTTCAAATACACCCAAGCACCAATCTTAAATTCAAGATCCCTCCTTCTTACATCAGCATAGGACTTTTGTCAATTTTGGGCAATTTTCAATCTTTCCCTAATCAAACTAACCTTTTGCATGGCCTCCATAACCAAATCAAGGCCTAACAAGGCCATCTACCCCACCTCAAATCATCCAACTGGGGATCTACAATGCCTCCTATAAAGAGATTCAAAAGGAGCCATACCAATGCTTGAATGATAACTATTATTATAAGAAAACTCAATCAATGGAAGATGATCATCCCAACTACCCTTAAACTCCAATACACAAGCCCTAAGCACGTCCTCAAGAGTTTGGACAGTTTTTTTGCCTTGCTATCTGTTTGTGAGTTGAAGGTCGTGCTAAACTTTACCTTGATACCAAGACCTCTTTGGAAGGACCTCCAAAAGTGAGAAGTGAATTGAGCACCATGATCTGACATGCTAGACAAAGGCACTCCATGCAATCTAACTAATTCATCAATGTACAACTTAGCATAATCTTCGGCACCATATGAAGTTTTGACTGATAGGAAATGAGCTGACTTTGTCATTCTATCAACCACAACCCAAATAGAATCAAAACCCTTTCTAGACTTAGACAACCCAACCAAAAAATCCATGTTAATTTCCTCCCACTTCCAAGTAGGAATATATATATCTTGGGGTAGGCCACCCGACCTTTGATGTTTGGCTTTGACTTGTTAGAAATTGTCACGACCCAACCCAGGGGCCGTGAGTGGTGCCGATAGGACACCGCAACAACCACTTATACTGAATCTTTACTT
>JAOTQJ010146263.1:0-80533 GCA_025642045.1 Solanum sejunctum | reverse complement strand
GTACATGAGTTCTTGTTGCTAAACAAAGTTCATGAGTTGTTCCATTTCATACGCATTTCGTTGCTTATGTAACATACCCTCTTCAATGCCACGTTGTCCTGAATGTTTATTTTCATGTTATATATTGCATATACAACCCAAAATATCCAATATTATGACTACTAAAAGAATAGTCTCAAAGGTAATCGAAAGATAAAGTATATAGTTTCTAATAGGTGGTAGCCCGAGGGATTGAGTATAACCTAGCCAGGGACGATCCTATCAAAGGGGGGTATCCCAAGGGGTAGACTATAACCTAGCCAGGGACGAACCCGATACAGTTTCACCACTGATCAGTTGGTCATTTACAGTTTATAATGTGGACAGACTATACAATAAATGTAAAGCAATATAAAGAACATAAAGTATACGATCCCAAATTATATCCAAAGGTGGTCTCTTATTCCACAGCATTGCATAGTTTCATTTGAAGTTGTTACTTCATATATAGTATTTCATGCCTTACATACTCAGTACATTATCTCGTACTAATGTCCCTTATGGGGGACCTGCATTTTATGCTGCAGGTACAGGTGCTAGTAGATCTCCTCAACAGAGTCCAGGATATTCAACTGTTGCTACCAAGCTCCAGGTTGCTCCAGAGCTTTGTCTGTGTCTAAAGTTTATATCTTTGTTTTATGTAGTGAATTAAGACGGGGCCTATCTCGACCCTTATCAGATACTCTTTTATTTAGAGGCTTTGTACACTATGTAAATTGAGGTGTGGTCATGTCTCGTACTTTACACGTCGTGGCCCCAACAGCCTAGTCACATACATTTCCTTTCAGTTTGTATCACTATTTAACTATATAAAGGCATGTTAAATTATAAAAATCAATTATAAAATATGTAGAAAGTGCATATATATAGGTTGGTCCTCTCGAGCCTTATCGGCAACGGGTGTCGGTTCGCCATAATAGGACTTGGAGCGTGACAATTTCTAGCCCCCAAATCAAACCACGTTATCTGACCACTAATCTAATCATACATTCTTTCAACGGAAGAACAAAAATAATGAGATAACCTTAGAATAGAGGGACATCATTGTCTAACTCAACAGATAAAGGCCATATGGACAAAAAATCAATGTAATCCAATCAGAAGACTAATACGAAAGAAGCTAGTCAAGAGAAAACATCCAAATCATCAATCATTGACTAGTCTAACAAGAACAAATCAAGAGATAATGATAATATTCAAACCATCATTGTTTAGTCTATGAATCGTCTATCTTTATTGTTTAGATGTTCCTCATGACATGTTCATGTGAACCTCAAATCAAAATGAAAAGGACTAAAATCTAAAGCTAGAAAGATAGATGTGGTATTCTCCAAAAGCAGGGAGGACATAGTACCTATCTCTATATCATGAAAAGATGCAGGACCAAATGGGTGTCAGCATGTGGAATATATAAGAGTATGTAAAATGGCAGAATGAAATAGGCATCAACTTAAAATAATGTCAACTCAGGTACTCAATCCAACAAGAAACTTAAGATCAGGATGTCAAATGTCGAAAGTAAGAATACAGTTTAGATAGAGACTAATCATATACCATGTAATCCAATCTAATCAATGGAATATCAAGACCTATATGAGATTTTCTCTAACCAACAACCATCACTTATGAAATAATGATAATACAACGAAGCGATGCCTTTGCCACACCCATCCAATACCTTACAAGGGTAAGGGACGACCACCATCATTAGATCCATAATAAATTAAATCAAACCATTTTTAAAGACATTAGAGGTATGACCTCTTTATCATCCTATGCATTGAGCTCAAAATACTTAGCTATACTCAATTTGTATCTCAATAATCCTTGCAAAAACATAATGGTCATAAGACTCTATCCAAAAAATCCCAATCTATCAAACGAATCAAGTCTTGTAAGAACTCTTATCAATTTATCAATTTTGTCACAATCAAGTCTTTCGGCTTTTTAATCATCCAATCAATTTTCAGTCATATCATTTAGAAGTGGTTTGGATGATCATTTAAATATAAGTTGGAACTTTAGTCAAAACCAATTATTTAGGTTCAATTACAAATATTACATTTAACCATCAAGTTTATGCGGTTGTTATCATGTTCATGTCATACCACGGGAGGTTACACTTGGTGTGGTATGCACTTGAATAACCATTATTGATTCCCCCAAGAAAACCGCTTATCCTGATTATCACATCATCTCAACAAAGGAAGTGATACTAAAATGAAAGACATCAATAGATAAATATAACCCTTATGAAGAAATCTCCAATAAAAAAGTTTGGAAATAAAAATACTCAATGATCCTCTACTCAATGTTTAGGAAGCCTCTACTCAAGAATATAGATGGTACCATGACAGACTATCAATACTAAAAATCAAAGAAAGAAGATACTATGTAAAAACAGGAAATAAAAGGGCTTCTCCGACAAGCAAGGAAGGCTCACTAGCACTGGAATGCACTGATCTAGACCTCAACAATGCATGGGCTGAAGTTCTTTATTGCCTTTATATAAATCATGATATGATACAGTTCTAAATGAATGTCAGTACATGGAATATACAGGTGTGTAAATCACTGAAGAATGTCAAACTCAACTCACTCACCTCGACTCAAACAATTCATGCTCTTCTCAATATATGTAAGTGTTAATACCAATAATATATTTAAAATAGACACAATAAAAATATACTCAGTTTAGAATATCATGCTCAATCAGTATTTTCTTAGGAGTTTCTCTTAACTGATATCCAATTTCACCACCTTTAGTTTAGTGATGCACAATGAAGGAAACATTGTTGTCATGCCTATCCTAAACTTACTTTGATAAAGGATGATCAACTCTCCCATGGATCCATAGTAAATGTCCATCATCTGGGACAAGAGTCTCCCTAAAATGTTGTACGACTATCCTATGTTACCAATGTAGTTCTGTGGGTTAGAGTAGATATTTACTCACTCCCAACTTGGTACTTGATACTCCTCTCAAGACTAAAACTTGATCAAATCATCAACCAACTTAATCTTTATTACTGAGTCAATTAACTCAAATCTCAACCTCATTAGGTTATCTCATCTCTACTCATCTCAGTTTCTCATCAAGTCAGTCAATCAATGAAGACAATCAGACTCAACTCAGACTCAGTTATTCAGAATCACTCAATTAGACTCCTTTTTAATGCAAGCAAGATACATAAGAGTATGGATGACTAAATGGAACATGCTTCTCATGTTTGGCCATGCTTCTCATGTTTTACCATGCTCAAGTTAACCAACTCATACAAACAAAATCAAACTCAAACCATAACTCAATCCATGCATAGGTTTTATAAAATTTAGGGTTCATGATACCAAGTATAAATATTTATGTTAATCTCACATGAGTAGTCACGTAACATGCTAATTATATTATCAGAAGAACTCATAATAAATGGTAAAACTCAATATTTAGATAATTGGGATTTCAAAACTCAACTCTTGTTCTGAATTTCAACTCAAATAGGTGAAATGACATGTGAACAAACTTAGTTCCACTCTTTAGTAAACCTTACATAACTGGAAATAAAAGAAGCAATCAAACTCTAATTGATCTTCATGTTTGAACTAGTAACCTCTTCTCTTCCCCCTCCTTTAGTGCTCTCAAGAAATACCTTAGCGTGAAAATGGAAAAAATAACTGATCACGCTCAAGATACACCTCTTTATGAACTAAAAACGATCATCAAAGTAATAAACCTACACCGGGAATATGGGACTTTTGCAACTTGGTTCACCAATAATCAATTCAAGCATCAACTAACTTAATTCTCGAAAGAGGGATGAGGGGTTTGTAATGATCGATAGAAAAGTAAACCAGACTAACTAAAATTAGGAGACAAACAATAATGGAGAGCAACATGGGGGATTGTGTTCTCCATGATTCACTAACTCCACTTCTTCAGATTTTACAATTCTCAACTAGAATATTGCAAGTAGGACGATAATTTTGGTTCTTCCAACCCTTTAGTAAAAGGTAAAGGTTGAATTTCACTATGGGACTTGGCTCATCTCCATAGTATTGTCAACTAACCATTACCAATAGTCCCAGTCAACCTCCTTTTGGTCGAGTTAGGTCGATTAGACGCGAACACATCATTCAATACTGTTAGTCACTCTCTTTTACTATTTATTACAACCTGTATTGGGAAGGCAACACTAGGCAAGTTCTAATGTTGGCCACTACTAAAAAACATTCAAAATCAAGAGAAATGATTAATACATATAAATACCCATTCTAAGAATTGGAAATAATTCGGGTTTTCTATGTTAGATTCTTATGTTTCACACTTGTGGGTTTCGGTACTCATGTCTAGGGCAAATAATGAAACAATGAATAGAGAGGACATAGTTAATCACTTACCCAAGAAGATTAAAAAACAAGAAAATGCAATATGTATTAAGAATCACAAGATTTAAAGTTAAAATTAATCTACAAGTGAATCTCCTCGATAAAATGTAGTCACCAAAGAGAAACCCTAAAAAATACTCTAAAATTTCATGCTCTCTATGTGTCTCTATCTATGCTCTACTGAAAAACTTCAAAAACTCCTATAAATGACCTAGTATTGTCTATTTGTAGTAATTACAAATAATTCCCTAAATTAATAAGAAAAATTGGTCAACACCTGATACAATTCGCAGTTACAACTCGTAACTCAGGTTACGAGCCATAATCGAGCATTCATAGTCAGCCTCTTGCATCTTGGACTTTACTAATATGAAACACCTTCATGAGTGATAGTTTGTTCTATGACTCATATTGACTTCTCGTAGTCCACATTAGCGTCACTTGTTCCAAGTCTGATTAATACTGGAAATCAGTATGATACATCCCCTTATGACCCGTAAATAGAACTACGACTAGTAACTGGATCTCGTGTGGCTGAACTTTAGTTTTGCTTGAACACTGGAATCCTCCACGAGACCATCTCTATAACTTGTAAACTAAGTATGACTCATAGAGGGTCTTGTATGTCCTCAAAAATTAGAAAAACTTTTAACTTTTCCCAAAATTGTGCCAACCTGCACTACCTGCAAAAACAAACACAAAACACATAAAAATGATAAAAGTCGCATTGAGAACACGCAAAATCCTAAGTTTTAGGTATCAAATGTGTTGTATTTTGATAACACATCAACACCCTCAACTTAGCATTGTTGCTTGTCCTTATGCGATGACTCAATTTGTTTAGATTATAAAACAACATATAGCAATCAACCCAATAACATATACCACACTCAAATCTAACTTTATCACCCATATCAGCTTTTTCAAAATAAGATCATGTAGCCATTTAATAAACCAAAGCATATTAATGTATTTGACAACACAATTATGACAAATAAAGGGATATCAATAATCTATAATCACTTAGCAAGTAAAATGTTTATAATGCAATGAAAATGCCCTCACAAGAAAGAAGTCCCTTTTAAATACTCGATGAAGATTTAAGAATTTAACCATGGGATTGTTCAAGCACACTCACACTCACAAATGGCATTCATACATGATGATCAATATAATAGGTTTTTCCGTATACTCATGACCTAGACTTTTGACTAATAGGGCTAGGATCACTTTAGAATTTTACAAGCTTGTAACGTAGGATTATAGGGCTTTGGTACTGCATTTTGGACATTTAGTGACTAAAGGCCAACCATGAACCATGTTTTTCGGCACATTCAACTCATCAACTCAATCATTTCTACCTTATTCTCCCTTTTTTTTCACTTCAAGGTATTTTCTTCTCATTTTTAGCTTTTGCTTCATTTTCACAAAACATTTTTCTTGTTCAAATCAAACTAAGGAATCCTTTTTTGTTTCTTTCACCCAGTACATGATCTTCTTCTTTTTCTTTCTATTCCCAACTCACCACCATATTTTTTCTATTTTACCCCTACACTAGCCAACCTCAACTTAGGCTTTTATCCAATATCAAAGTGCAGAATATCTATTCCCCAAACCAAGGCCACTTTTGGTAGCCACTCTCGACTTCGCTTTTTGCGTAAATCAAGTTTCACAATGCTCAAGGATAGAGCAGGGCTAATTTAAAGGTATTTCACTAGACAAGGTTAGGCTAATCAGGTGTTAAGAAAGAAGTGGTACATATAAGGCTCAAATATTTGGAACAAAGGATGAATTTTTCATTTGGTTCCTGATTTTAGGCAAAAGTGGACTAATTCAAAGAACAAGAGCCTAAGGTCCATTCCTAGTCCATATAATCTCCAATCCAACTTAAAGTAACAAGGCAAGTTTTCAATCGGCATACAATGCAAGAATATAACAAAATCAGATCACACACATATGGCATTAAATACATAGCTAACAGAAACACATAGATCATCCTTTGTGTATTAAATTTCCCTCACTTAATCAAAACAAATATTGCCAAATCATTCAAAATTTCATGGTTGCAATATAACTACTACTAAAAAAATTTAATGGGTAGCAATTTTCAAAATATTTAATAAAACATTAAAAATAAGGTACATGACATAAGTTCACTACTATGTACTACAGATATCATCTAAGATATCCTAAATATATCGATTTAATGAAAATTAAATATCCACCAGGAAAAAGAATATTAGCAAGAAAACGTCGGGATCAAAATTTGAGGTAGTTATGGACTAAAAGCTACTCATACTTTACCCTAGCCCATATCTACCAAGACCTCATCGAAAAATATGTACGCCGTCATCAATATACAATATTAAAATAAAAATAAATGTAAGGGGTCAAAAAAACAAACATATTTTGGTGCATAAGCACCATACTTGGGTGACCTCTAATCATAACCCTCCTGGCGGATACTCTGCAAAACAACACTAGATGAGACCATACACATCAATTTATCCTTATCCTAGGCTTGTCTCCTCTCTTATGCTTCTCTCGACATTCTCAAGACTCACCTGTGCTCATCCTCTGCCTCTTTCTTATCAACTTTTGAGGTCTTCTGATGCACATGCTCTCCTTAGTGTCATCATTCTGAATATGTGGTCTTTTCCTGTGGGAAGGCTGTGTGTGATCCTCTAAAGTAAATAAATCAAATAATGGCTCAAAAGGTGTATCCTCTGGAACTATAACTGGAGCCGCTATTGAAGAAGTCAAGTCAGCCTTAAGCTTTGATATCTCCTTGAAAAGTCTGATGGCTGGACCTTGGCTAGCCTCTTCTGCACTCAATCCTCAAAGGCGTAAATGTGGGCATCCATTATAGAAATACGCTCCTCAACAATAGAGATGGTGAATACCTTGCATCTCACCTATGAGTTCGTAACCATCTACTAGGCCCATAGTCAGAGTTGCTGCATGAGTCGAGACAACTGAGCTTTCATCTGTGATAACATCTATACAATGGCCTGCAAAGCTATAGTGGACACGTGAACTATAACCGGTGTGGAAACCTATGATGTAGAAGCCTCTAGTGCAGGAGCATCTAAAGTAGGACCCACTCAATATTTACTGCCTCAAGCTGCTAGGGTCTCTCTTTAGTAATAACTGCTGGAGTGGTTGTGGTAGCAGCCGTTGAACCCTCCTGTGATGGATTTGGAACAAACGTATCAGGCATAGGAGGAGGTTGTATCCTCTGAAGTGTCACGGGGTTCTCATCAGCCTTAATCAGGCTAGTATCGAGAGTGTGTATGGCCTCTACCATCTGATCCTGATGATATAATATTTGCACCTAGGAAATGATGTAAAGTTTGTAGATCAAAATCGGAATGCCATAAAACTGGCCCTTTTGACCACCGACTCATGAATCTACTTCGCAATGACTTGGGCCTAATCAATATCAAAACAAGCTAAAATGCAGGCTCGCAAAACCGTTTGCTTTGATGTAAGTGCATTATGTATTACTATGGATTAGATACGAGATTTGATAATTGCCCTCCAAACTTTAGTGGTAAAGGAGAGGGAAGACCTCACAATGGGTTCAGAATATGTAGTGACCTAGGCAGGCTCTGGACCACGCTCAACAATATGTCTGAGAATCCATCTCAACAACTCTGTCCTTTGTATCAAATCCTTTGCAATCAATGTTGTCCTAATCTATTGCAATATATGATAAAACTCGATTGTCGACTCTAGAGATCAATACTTGAGACCAAGAAGCACTCGGCAGATCATCTCCTCTAAAATATTAACGTACCATCCTCTCAGTAGAACCTATCTCAATCTAGGCTGCTACAGAGGTTTCTTCCCTTTGGGAAGGTCACAGAGAATGGTGGTTGCATAAAACTCCCAAACCAAGGTCAAGGTATAGAAGCCAAGCTTATCAGTCAACCAATTGAGCCCAAATCATGTCATTCTGTCCTCAAGTCCTGGGACACGACTCAATCTATTAGTAATCAATTGGGGCTCCTCGTAAATCAATCGTGCAGTTTTACCTTGTGCCTTTGCATGCAAGCCCTCATTATATATAGTGTTCATTCCCTCGATACCCTACCAATGAATACGATCTAGTGTTGGAGAAACAAATGGGGCAACAGAGGACTAGGCATCTCCTCTATCCTAGTGGCCATCCTCTGAATTAGACTCTATGACTGAAGGAGTCATCTGTGGTGAACCATCATCACCCTCATCACACTTTTCTCGTCAGACTAGGAAGGGGTATCATCACGATCTTGAGTTTTCCAAGCTCTGGTAGCAGCTCTCATATGTGGCCGAGGTACTGCTAGGTCAGGATGGGTATTATAATCATCTATTGACCTACTCATTTGGGTCTGCTTATTACCCAAATGCTCCTCGTCTGTAGGCTCATCAAAGAGTTGTCTCCTAAATGACTTAATATATGAGAATTTTTATTTTAGTTCCATGGTACCTTAAGAATAAATAATAAACAAACCACTATAAGCCCCAACAATCAATAAATACAAACAACAATAACAACATACCCTAACAATCAACAAATGGAAACAAGAAACACAAGAAAAAATTACTTGGATCAGTTGCAGATAGGTGCTACAAGACATAGGTACGATTTGTAGAGGGAATAATGAGTCGTATTGTAGTTCCATAAACAAGCAGTGTAAAACAAAAAAGAATATTAGAACCTCATACGAGACCTAATTATAACATGTAACTTGGATTATGGGTCATAGATAGGTTTCATATAGAGTCACAGGGAGCAAAGTAAACACAGGCATAAGTCCACGAGACTTATCTGTAGCTCATAGAGCGATGTGTGACTTATAGATGGTCTCGTATAATGTGTACATATGAATTTTGAGTCACTATAACTTTCTATGAGAGGCAATTACAACTAATAGACCCACCTATGACTTGTAAAAGACTCCCGTAAACTAGAAACAACAGGTACCTAAAATACCTCAACTCATCACACGAACTTTATGAATAAGGTAAATAGTAACCTATCAGCATTGAAGCAAGTCATACAAGCACTCTCATTTCAAACATATGATCTAGACCCCAACATTACTTTAAAACAAATTTACCCCATTGAAAAAGAATTTAGCAATCAAAATGCAGTCATGTCATCCTTTCCCAACTTATTCAAACCTGCACTTATATCACCACTCGAAATCACACATAAAACCTACTCAATCACACTCGACATCATTTGGGAACTAATTCAATAAGCACATCAAGAGTTAATCAACCCATGATTCCAACTACATTAAAATAACCCAAACACTAACATGTTCCTATGACACTACAAATAACCGAACATTCACAACCTAATAACAACCATTTAATCAAACAAGGTACTTGATAGCATGAGCCTCTAATCATAACAAAATAGATAAATCATTTACCTTAGGGCTAAAACAATCAATTCATCGCATAGTAACCCTAGATTCTCCTTCACTATTTTAACTCAAACAGGAAGTAAATGCCTTGGCATCATTTCAATCACACTCATCATTCAAACTTTTCAAAATAAGGTAAAATTTGAAGTTAACTAAACCAAGGAACTTATCAAATTAGTAGATGAACTGAAGAAAGAAAAAGGAGAAGAATGACGCTGAAATCCTAGTTACCAGAATATCTTGCCAGAAATTGAGTTGGAGCACCAAAATATTTGTCGAAAAAAGATTAGGGGAAGAAGTTAGGGAAATTTTACGATAATTAGGGTTTAGTATGGGGTCAAAATAATTTTTCCCCTATTTATACCTTACTGGGTTCACCTTTAAAAATTACAGAGTCAAGTGTACGAAACCCTGACTATAAGTCATTGCTTGGTTTACAACACATAGGTCCTAGTCTCATAGACCATGCAATACTTAGAAAATATTTGATATCATACCTGGGTTCAAGGAACCCTATTCACAACTCATAGTGTGGACTACGATTCATAAAGTTAGCTCATAGATGGAGTGAAGTTTAAACCTCCTCTCTGTAACTCTCTACGAGATAAGGCTACGAGTCATAAAGTACAATATGACTCGTAACCCTGATCATAGAGACTACATCAGATGTAATTTCTGCAACTTTTGTCCTAAACCTATATGCTCCTCATATAATGCACTTGTACCTTAAATGCAACAAACCCAACCTAAGAAACATCCACCAAAACATAAACTAACAATCAACTCAAAGTTTAAAAACTTAAAGCAAACATCAAGATAAGCTAGGGCATAGAAAATGCTTAGGTTGCTTCCAAGTAGCACCTGATTTATTATCGTGGCATGACTCAGTCATCTTTGAGTTCTTAGAATTCTTCTACTCTTGGTTAGTCCTTGTCACCAAAGTTTGTCTCTTTTATCATGCTACTCTTAATCTAATCCAATTGTATTGAGATGAGTCTGAACTGAATGTTAAGTTGCTGAATTGCCAACAAATGTTGATCAACTTTGTAGTTTATGTTGATGATGTTGAACCTGATATCTCTCAACATCTCCTCTTGCGTGTCTGCCCTTTGTACCAACTTGGCGAGCAAACTCTAGAATTTCCATCTCCTTTATGGTGATGGTGCGGTAGCATGAACTAGTTACTCTTATTAGACTCTTTCTCATGGCTTACATCCTAAGTGTGGTGGTTTTCTCGACTACTCCATGGAGTGTTTAGAGCTTGTGCCTATTTCATGAGCATCTCCATATTTGATTTATTTTGTTCAAGCATTTTGAAGATTTTTGCATTTATCTTTGCTTGCTCAGAGTTCCGATCAAAAAAATCCATGTAACTTATTGGTTTCTCACATATAAGTCTACACACACTGTGTGTGTCAGCCAACTTTTCCATCGATTCAGCAACTTTTGCAAATGGTTACACAAAGACTGACCCTACCATAAGAGCATTTGTATATGCTTTATTATCTGGGTGTAATGCTTGATAAAAACTCACCACTAGTGTTGTATCAAAAAAGCCATGGTCTAGAGAACTCATTAAGCATCCTTTGTACTTCTCCCATGTCGAATGGAGTGAATCACCAGGGAGTTGCTGGAAACTAATGATTCGGTCCCTCTAGTTAAAGTTGTTTGACCTAGCAAAGAATTTTTCTAAGAAAGCCCATTGCAATTGCACCCAACTAGTGATCACACCTTGTGGAAGTTGAGATAACCACACTGTCGCATTACCTGTGAGAGAGAATGGGAATACACAAAGTCCTACAGCATCCATAGACAAATTTGGTGTTCCCATTAGACCCATTCAAACATATGCCACATAGTGCAAATGGCCATGTAGATCTTAAGACGGTAGGTCCGTAAGCAAACCACAATCATGCAACCTCTGGATTAGATCATTAGGAACAATAAACTCTTAGGTAGCCAGTAAAGGCGCAACACAATAGCTCTCAAGAGATAGCCGGTAAAGGCGGCAACACAATAGCTCTCGAGATGTTAGCGGTTCTTGTAGTAATTTGTTTTGTTATGAGCTGATCCTCTAAGTCAACAAAATAAAAACAAAAGTCAAACACAAATGAACTAAGAAATAAACACTTGAATTACACAACTGATTAATCTAAATCAAAGTCTTGATGTATTCCCCAGCAACAATGTCATTTTTCTTTGATCACACTCAAGATACACCTCTTTTTGAAGTAAAAGTGATCGTCAAGGTAATGAACCTAACCAAGGTTAGGGTCAAATACCACATGGAATATGGGACTTTTGCAACTTGGTTCACTAATAATCAGTTCAAACATAAACCAACTAATTCTCTAAAAGGGGTAGGGTTGCAATGATTGATAGAAAATTAAACTAGACTAAAATTGGGAGACAAATAATAATGGAGAGAAACATGGGTTATTGTGTTCCCTATGATTCAATAAATCAAATTCCCCTGATTTTACGATTCTCAACTATAATATTGCATGTAGGACGGTAATTTAGGTTCTTCCAACCCTTTGGTCAAAGGTGAAGGTTGAGTTTCACTATGGGAATTAGACCCTGTCCATAGTGTGCTCAACTAACCACTACCAATAGTCCTAGTCAACCTCCCATAGGTCGAGTTCAGTTTATTAGATTAGAATACATCATTGAATCCTGTCTATAACTCTCTTTTCCTATTTATTACCACGTGGATCGGGAAGGTAACACCAGAAAAGTTCTAATATTGGACACCACTAGAAATCATTAAAAATGAAGATAAATTATTCATACATTCAAATACCCATTCCAAGAATTGCAAATAATTTGAGTTTTCTAAGTTAGATACTCATGGTTCCCACAACCCAAGTTGTGGGTTAGCTACTCATATCTAAGGAAAATCATGAAATAATGAATAGAGAAGACATAGTTAATCACTAACCCAAGAAGATTGAAGAACTATAAAACTCAACATATATTGAGACTTACAAGATTGATAGATAAACCCTAACAAAACTTTAAAATTTTGTTCTATCTATGTGTCTCTGTGTACTCTCCACTGAAACACTTCAAAAACTCCTATAAATAACCTAGTATTTTCTATTTATAGTATTTACAAATAAGTCCCTAAATTAATAGGAAACATAGGTCAGTGGCTGATACGAGTCATAGTTTTAACTTATAACTCAAGTTACGAGTCGTAATCAGGGTTTCATGGTCAACCTCTTGCATCTTGGACTTCATTGATATGAAATACCTTTACGAGTCATAGTCTAGTCTATGACTTGTATTGACTTTTCATAGTCACATTTGCATCACTTGATGAAAGTCTGATAAACACTGGAAATCACTACGAGACATCCCCTTATGACTCGTAAATGGAACTAAAACTCATAATTGAGTCTTGTGTGGCTGAACATCAGTTTTGACTTGAACACTGGAATCCTCCACAAGACCACCTATAGGACTCATAAACTGAGATATAAATCGTACACCATCTCGTATGTCCATGAAAATCAGCAAAACCTATAACTTTTTTCAAAAATTGTGTCAAACTGCTTTTCTTACTAAAACAAACACAAAACACATAAAAACCATAAAAGTCAGATTGAGAACACACAAACTCTTAAGTTTTAGGTACCAAATGTGTTATATTTTGAAAGCACATCAACACCCTTAATAGAGCATTGTTCCTTGTCCTCAAGCAATGGCTCAATCTATATAGATAATTTAGCAACACATAACAATTAACCCAATGGCTTATACCATGCTATAATCTAACTCAGGCACCCATATCAACTTTTTCAAAATAATATCATGCAGTTATTTAACAAACCAAAGCATATTAATTCATTTGACAAAGCATATATGACAAGCAAAGGGATATAAATAATCCACAATCACTGAACAAGTAAAATGTTGACAATTCAATGCAAGTGCTCTCACAAGAAGGAAGTCCCTTTATAACACTCGATGAAGATTTCAAATTTTACCTATGGGATTGTGCAAGCACACGCACTCTCATAAATTACATTCATGCATAATGACCAATACCATAGGCTTGTTCGTATAGTCATCACCTAAACTTTTTACTAACAGGGCTAGGATCACTTTAGCACTTTATAAGCTTGTAATGTAGGCTCATGATGCTTTGATATGACATTTTGGGCACTTAGTGACTAAAGGCCAACCTTGAAAAATGCTTTTCAACACTTTAAACTTACAAACTCAATCATTTATACCGATTCTCCTTTTTTTCCTTCATATTCAAGCTTTTCCAGGTACTTTTTTCTCATTTTCAACTTTTGCCTTATTTTCACATATCATTTTTCTTGTTCAACTCAAACTAAGGCATCCTTTTCTGCTTCTTTCACCAAGTACATGATCTTCTTCTTTTTCTTTCTATTCCCAACTCACCACCTCCTTTTTGCTATTTACCCCCACACTGGCCACCCTTAACTTAAGCTTTTAGCGTACATCGAAATGCACAATATCTATTCACCAAACTATAACCACTTTTGGTAGCAACCCTCAACTTAGGCTTTTTTCCTAAATCAAGGTTCACAAATCTCAAGGATAGACCTGAGCGTATTTCAAGGTATTTCACTAGACAAGATTAGGCTAATTAGGTCTTAAGAAAGAAGTGGTACATTAATGCTCAAATATTCAAAAAAAGGGATGAATTTTTCATTTGTTTGGTCATTTGAAGAAAAGGTGGACTAATTGAAAGTACAAGGGCCTAAGATCCCTTCCTAGTCCATATAATCTCCGATCCAACCTAGTGTAACATGCAAGTTTTGAATCAACACATAATGCAAGAATATAACAAAATCAGCTCACACACATATGTCATTGCATACATAACAAACAGAAAATCATGGATCATGCTTTATGTATCAAATTACCCTAACTTTATCTGAACAAACATTGTCAAATCATTCAAAATTGCATGGCTACAATATAACTATTACTCAAGAATTTTGACGGGTATAAATTTTCTAAATATTTCTTAAAACATAAAAAACAAGGTATATGTCGTAAGTTCAACTACTATATTCTAAAAATATCATCTAAGACATCCTAAACATGTCAATTCAATGAAAACTAAAGATTTACGAGGAAAACAAACATAGGAAAGAAAACCTTGGGATCAAAATTTGATGTAGTTATGGACTAAAAGCTACTCAAACTTCACCCTAGTCAATAGCTACCCATATCCTATTGAAAAATATGTACGTTGTCCTCAATGTACAATATTAAAATCAAAATAAATGCAAGGGATATAAAAAACACAAAGATATCTTGGTGACTAAGCACCAGACTCAGGCTGCCTCTGATCATCTCCCTTCTGCAGGGTAGTTTGCGTAACAGCTGCACAAGATGAGCGAATACCTATAAATCTATCCTTCTTCAAGGCTTGTATCAGCTCTTTTGCTTCTATCGACATCCTCAAGTCCCACCCAAGCTCATCCTATGCCTCTTGCTCATAAACTTCAGAGGTTTTGTGATGCACACGCCTCTCCTAAGTGTCATCATCCTCAATAAGTGGCTCTTCCCATGCGAAGGTTGTGTATGATCCTTTGAATCAAATAAATCAAATAGCAACTCTAAAGATGTATCCTCAGGAAATTTAACTAGAGCCTCTAATAAAGAAGTCAAGTTAGCTATAAGCTTTGATATCTCCTCATGAATGGCTGATAAATCTGATAGTCGGGCCTCAGGTAGCCTCTTCTGCGTTCGATCCTCGAAGGAATAAATGTAAGCATCCACCATAGAAATATGCTCCTCAACAATAGAGATGGTGAATGCCTTCCATCACTCCTCTGAGTTAGTAACCATCTATTGGGCCCATGGTCTGAACTGCTACATGAGTCAAGACAACTAAGCTTCCATCTGTGATAACATCTGTAACATATCCTGAAAAGCTATAGCGGACGCGTGAATCATACCCAGTATGGAAACCTGTGATATAGAAGCCTCTGGTGTAGGAGCAGCTAAAGTAGGACCCGCTCAATATCGACTGCCTTAGGTTGTTGGGGTCTCTCTTTAGTAATAGTTGCTGCAGTAGTAGTGGTGGCAGCTGTTGAACCCTCCTGTGATGGCTCTGAAACAAATTTATCAGGCATAGGAGGAGGTTGTATCCTCTAAAGTGTCATGGGGTTCTCATCAGCCTTATTCAGGATGGGATCGAGAGTGTCTATGGCCTCTACCATCCAATCTTGATGTTATAATTTTTGCACCCAAGATGCAAACCAATGTTTGTAGATCAAAATTGAGAATGGCATAGAAGTGGCACTCTTGAGCACCGACTCATGAATCTGCTTCGCGATAAGTTAGGTCTAATAAAAATCTTAACCAACCAGAATATTGACCACAAAAATTGCTCGCTTGATGTAAGTGGATTATTTGTTAGCTTGGGCCGGATGCGAGATCTAAAAATTACCCACCAAACTTTTGCACGAAAGGTGATAGAAGACTTCACAATGGGTTTAAAATGTGTAGTGACCCAGGCAGGCTATGGACCACGCTCAACAATATGTCCGACAACCTATCTCAACAACTCTTTCCTATACTAAATCCTTTGCAATCAATATTGCCTAATCTACTGGAATATGTGATCAAACTCGGCTACCGACTTTGGAGCTTTGTACTCACGACCACAAAGCACTCAACGGATTATCTCTTCTAAAATATCGAACTGCTGTCTTCTTAGTAGAACCTCTCTCAATGTGTAACAACCCTAAAACGCATCCAAAAATATGCCTAAAAAATGACCGAAACTGTATTTTTCATTTATCTCAAAATTCGTGCATTATTTCAGAAATTTAACTTCATATTCTAGTTTAGAGGGTCAAATTGAAGGGGAAAAAGGTCTAATACTTATATTAGAGCGAACGATTCACATTTTTGAACTTCAAAGCTACAATTTCTAGTGGCTATTATGTGACACTATCGCGATGCACAGTAGCTTTATTTTGGTACCAGTTTTTAGTTTTGATCAAAGAATTTTATATCTTGGGCCTAAGCTTTTCCATATGAAAAATGCCTATATTTAGCCTTATTTCACCCTCATATCATCCTAGACATTCGTCAATATTCACTCAAACACTTAGTCGTATATTTCTCTCAAAATTCAAGTGCCAAACCCTCATCGTATCTCAAGGTTCTCCTTCAAGCTTCAAGTCTCCATGTTCAATCTTCATCAAGTTGACCTCCAAAGCTAAGGTATGTCGATTTCCTTCATGGGTTCCTTTCATCCATTATTTTCGAGTTTCCTTTTCTTAAAAATTGCATCATTTATTAAAGTTGATTCACTCATCGGTCTTATTTATTATGAAAATCACTGCACACTATGTTGGGGTTTATGAAATTGTGACTGTTTTACTATGTTTTTGGCTATGAATCCGAGATCTAATGTGAGGTTTGATGAAGGGTTTTGATGTATATTGCTTGAGGGTGTTACCAAATATCTATTGGTGCTTTAACAATTATTTTTCTTGCATGATTTCTCTACACACCTTTTAACTATTTGATTAAATGTCTGGTTATGGGTTTTTGTAGAATTGAAGGTCCACTGCATGTCTTATGAGTTGACTGGCCATAGGATGATTATATGATGATGAAATGATTATGGAAGTAATGTATGTATATGATTATGATAGGAATGTTTATGTGAGTTACTTTCATGAAAGAGTAACTATGGTGTTGCAAGTAGATTGTTGGGTCTCCTTGTTTGTTGTGCTCTTGAGAAAATGAAGAAGGTCTTCCCTTGTTTGAAATGTAATATTTTCATAAGCTAGTTGTATAATCTTTACTAAAAAGGCAATGCCATAATATAGAAAGCGTAATGGTTCCTACCAAAAAAATCATATCACAAGGTATGGAAACCTTACCGAAAAGGCTACATCATAAGGTAGAATAAGTAATAGTTCCTATCGAAAAGATCATATCATAAGGTATGGACACCCCACAGAAAGGCCATGTAGTAAGATAGAAAGACTAATGGTTCCAGCCAAAAAGATTATATCATAAAGTGTGAAAATTCTACTGAAAAGGCCATGCCATAAGGAAGAATGAGTCACGGCTCCTACCAAAAATATTTTATCATAAAGTAGGGACATCTTATAATATCTACCAAAAATAATATGTTTTATGGTAGGGTATTGGTAAGACTCTCCAAAAAGGTTATACGATAAGATGAGTGAGGGACATTTGGTCCATTTCATGAAGATTGGTAAGAAAGGTTTGAGTATGTATTCCATATTGAGTTACATTCCTTGATCATGATTTACATACATGTTTTACCTTAAGCATTATTCATGCATGCCATGTTGTTAAATACTATATCTTGCTATGATTATGCATCTTGATTATTGCCTATCTCTTGTTGCATTACATCCTACATACTTAGTACATTCCAACATACTAACGCATATTCTATGCATACATGATATCACCATATAAGAAATGGAGCCCCACTTGAGCATCTCTACCCACATGGCTAGTACGGTTTCGCTCAAGCTTGTCAGTGAGTCCTCCATTCTGGGACATTGCCTATGATCTCATACTATGTCCTAAACTGTCTTTCTTTTATGTATACATCAACTATGAGCGTGAGCCCGATTACTTGTCTTGGCCCCCACTCTTATCTATGTAGTAGAGGTATTGTTGGACATGTTGTGTATCTATGCTATGAGCCTTGACTCTCTTGTATCTTGATGTTTATGATATGGAAGTTTACCCTTACTACTAATTTCTTTTGTTCATGCTTATCTCTTATTTTCATTTTAATTACTTCCATGACTAAGGATGTGTAATGATATGGTATGAGGCTTGTTTTGTGTTCCTTCATGTTCCCCATTCACTAGTCATTTCTCGATCTTAGGCTTGAGTCATGACAAATATGGTATCAGATCACTAGACTATTAGATCCTCGGAGTTTAATGCACTGCGTCGATTGGAGTTTTGTTCATGTTTGTGTTATGCCCCAGAACTATGAGCAAGTTGCTATGAGGTGTTTTATGAAATGTTTTCCTTCTTCGTATTCTAAGTCATGCTATATAGTTAAAGTAATTTTTACCTCCCTAACAATTATTCTTTGCAATGATAATTGATCATTCCTAACATAAGCGGAAGAAGAGCTCGCACTCCTGAGGGACAACCGGATAATGGAGAGCTTCAGGAGGGTCTCACATTGCTTACATAAGTTATGGCCAACTAATCTAATCAAGGGGCCCAATCCCCTCATGCACCTACATTGGCTTCTTGGGTGAGAGACTTTATGACGATGCGCCTGTCGGAGTTCTATGAGTCAAGGGTTGATGAAGACCCATAAGAGTTTATTGATGAGACTTATATGATATTGGGCATTATGGGTGTTAGATCAGAATATAAAGGTGAATTTGGTGGCCTACCAACTCAAATGGGTAGCAAAAATATAGTACAATCAATGGAGGGAGGAGAAGGGAGTCAACAATGTGGTTCTGTAGGAAGAGTTTAAGGCCACCTTTCTTAATCAGTTCTTCGCTCTTGAGCTTAGGAAAGCTAAATTGATAGAATTCATGAATTTGAGACAAGGGTCAATGAGTGTAAGGGAGTATGCCCTCAAGTTTAACCAACTCTCTAAGTATGCTCCTCACTTGGTTGACGACCCAAGGGCTAGGATGAACAAGTTTGTGATGGGTGTCTCTGACTTGGTGAATGGAAAATGCCATTCCGCTATGTCTATTAATGATATGGATTTGTACCACCTTATGATTTATGCCGAACAAATGGAGGAGGAGAAGTTGAGGAAAAAAGGGGTAATAAGGCCAAGAGGGCTCGACTTGATAGTGGCTCCCAAGGTCTAGAGTTTGTCGATGCTCCAAGTAATAGGATCGCTAAGAATAGGGTGTCAAACACAATTCCCCAAGGAGATAATTGGGTTACTCATCCTAGATGCCCAAAGTGCAGCATGAAACATTGTCGTACATGTTGGAGGAACACAAGTGTATGCTTTCGATGTGGGAAAATGGACCACAAAATTCTGGATTGCCCATATGCTCCAAACAATGGTAAAGATGGTCATGTTGATCAAAGATATGCTCTAAAATGTAATCGGTTCTATGCTCTTCAAATGAGGCAAAGGTAGATAAGGCACCCAATGTTGCTACCGGTATGTTGAAGTTTCCATAGCTGAGAGGTGTATGCATTATTGGGTCTAGGTGCTACTATTCCTTTCTTTTTTTGTTGCTTGCGGATATCTTGTGTGTGTGTCCTATATTGCTATGTGATACTCTTGGTGATTACCACTTTGTTGACTCTATTGTTGATAGAAGTTACATAAGTATTGTTCCGTGGTCATTGGTCTCTAGGTCTTTCATTGTTATTTTATTGGATTGGATGTAGTGAGTTTGAGATCATGCTTGGAGTGGATTGTTTCCATGTATTTTGTGTATCCATTGATGGTAAGCCCCATTAGATTCTGATTCCCTTATCACCCATCTTTGAATGGTAATGGGAGGTACATCCATCTCTTATTTTGGGGTTCAATTAATCACCTAGGGATCGCATTTATAATCTTGTAAGAGTTAAGGGTGTCGATCCTAAGTTATTTCTATTGGGTTGTTTCTAGTGATCAATTAGCTATTGAATGTCATTTCTGGTATTTTGTATTTGTGGTTGGTGTATTTTGGGTTGACTTATGCAGCAGTAATATCTATAGGTCTCATGAATAGAGTCTTTAATCCCTACTTTGTTATGATTTTGGTGGTTCTTGGTGATGATGTGTTGATTGCTTTCGAAAGTGGGGAGAGATTGTGAATCATGTGAGGGTGATATTGTGAATTTTGAGGAGCTGAGGTTGCTTGATAATTATGGAAAGTGGAGAACTTTGGGTAGCAAGGAGGTGGTTGGAGGAGTCCAACGATTGACTAGGTTAGGTGAGGTTGAGTCATGGTGTAAGGGCTTTGATGGTTCCAGATCTTCTATGGTTGAAGGGGTCTAGTAAAATAAGGCTTTGATTTCCGTCCTGATAGAGTTAAAGGTCTTGGTGAGGGATGGTTAAGTGGAGATTGTCTCCCAAGTTGGAGATTATTCCGTTTGGTACTAAATGGCTTGTGTGTGTGTTGAAGTTGATTGACAATCCTTTCATTATTTCTTACTGCTAGAGAGATTTGGCTATATGGGTCTATTAGTGCTAGAAAGGCTTTTAAGAGTTGTTCCATGTTTTTAGTACATAGAGTCTCATCTTATGATCTTGGTGGAATTTGTTTTGATGGATTGGAGGTTTTGAGGTGGTTTATGGTACCTAGTTGGTTATGTATGATTAAGGTTGACAAATGAGTTAAGGGTTGTGTGTTTATAGAATGTAGAGAGAGGTTGGTAAATTTGCATAAGGGTGGATTAACCTAGGGATATATTTGTGGTTGTCCTATTCTTCATGCTCTTAGGTTGAGGGGATGTGTTGATGACTCTATTGCCAAAGAACTCTTTGAGGTTGTGGGTGTTGTGGAGGATAAGTTGACTTAGGAAGAGGTTTTGATAGAGGCATGGGATAGAAGGGTGAAAGAACTTCATTAATCAGGATGTGGTGTTCACTAAGGCTCTTTGGAAGGTTCATCTTGTCGAAGGTGTCTTTCTAGGAGCGGGCATGGAGGAATAATATCCATGTCTCTTTCATTTCTATTCAATCTTATGATGACATATCAAGTCCTTTCATGATTCTAAGCCTTATGTTTCATCCTGTATATCATTTGCATGCATCCATGTTTACGTTAACAAGTTCATGATGATTTTTTGACACTTACGTTGTTGTTTGAAATGGTGATTTAAATTTATTATTGCATTCTTGTTGCAGCTCATTTGTTTATGATCACTCTACTCAAATACATTTCTTTGACATTCGGAGACAAATCTTCCCAAGGGGGAGATATTGTAACGATCCCAAAAAGTACCTGAAGTATGCCTCGGAAGTGCCTAGAATTATAATTTCCATATATCTCAAAATCAATGTGTTATTTCGAAAATCCAACTTCATATTCCTTTCTAGGGGATCAAATTTAAGGGGAGAGGGTCTAACCTCAATTTTAGATCAAAGATTCACAATTCCGAATTTCAAAGTTTCAATTTCTAGTGCGTACTGCACGACACCAGTGCGCGTGCACTAGCTTTATTTTGGTACTAGTTTTTACTTTCGATCCAAGACTTTTAAGTCTTGGACCTAAACCTTCCCACATAAGAAAATACCTATCCTTATTTTACCCTCATTTCATCCTAGACATTCCCCAATATTCACTCAAACACTTAGTCTTATATTTCTCTCAAAATTCAAGTGCCAAACCCTCATCTAGATCTCATAGTTCTCCTTCAAGCTTCAAGTCTTCATCTTAAATCTTCATCAAGTCATCTCCAAAGCTAAGGTATGCGGGTTTATTTCATGGGTTCCTTTCACCTAATTTTCCCAAGATTCTTTTTCTTAAAAATTGCATTACTTAAAGTTGATTTACTCATCGGTCTTATTTATTATGGAAATCACTGCAGACTATGTTAGGATTTATTAAATTGTGACTATTTTACTATGTTTTAGGATATGAATCTAAGATCTTGTGTGAGATTTGATGAAGTGTTTTGATGTATATTGCATGAGGATGTTACCAAGTATCTATTGGTGCTCTTATAATGAATTTTCTTGCATGATAGCATTCTTACATTGCATGGTTTTACACTAGGACTAGATACCCTCCAAATGTTTGATAAAATGCACTGTTATGGGTTCTTGAAGAATGGAAGGTCCAATGCATGTCTTACGAGTTTAATGGCCATACGATGAGTATATGATTATGAAATAATGATGAAATGATCACGGAAGTAATGTATGTATATGATGATGATAATGATAGGAATGTTTATATAAGTTACTTTCATGAACGAGTACCTATAGTGTTGCAAGTAGATTGTTGGGTTTCTATGTTTATTGTGCTCTTGAAAATGGAGAAAGTCTACCCTTTTTGTTTGAAATGTAATATTGTGATAAGCTAGTTCTATGAGCTCTACCAAACATTCCATGCCATAAGTTAGAAACACTAATGATTCCTACCGAAAAGATCATATCATAAAGTATGGACCCCCTACCGGAAATGACATGTCGTAAGGTATAATAACTAATAGTTCCTACCAAAAAGATCACATCGTAAGGTATGGACACCCTACTGAAAAATTCATGCTGTAAGGTAGAAAGACTAATGGTTCCCACCGAAAAGAATATATTATATGGTATGGACATTCTATCAAAAAGGTCATGCCATAAGGTAGAATGAATGAGGGCTCTTACCCAAAATATTTTATCATTAAGTATGGGATGTCGTATACTATCTACCAAAAAGACTATGTTGTATAGTAGGAGTATTTGTAACACTCTCCAAAAAGATTATACCGTAAGGTGAGTGGGTGTCATTTGATCTATTTCATGAAGATTGGTAAGAAAGGTTTGAGTATGTATTCCATATTAAGTTACATTCCTTGATCATAATTTACAGGCATGTTTTACCTTAAGCATTATTCATGCATGCCATGTTGCTAATGTATTATCTCTTGCTATGATTATGTTATCTTTTATTATTGCCTATCTCTTGTTGCATTACATCATAAATACTTAGTACATTCCAATGTACTAATGAATACTCTATGCCTACATGATATCACCATGTAGGAACCGGAGCCCCGCTTGAGCATCTCCACCCACGTGGCTAGTACGGTTTCACTTAAGCTTATTGGTGAGTCCTCTATTTCGGTAATGTTGCTTATGATCTCATGCTATGTTCTAAACTATCTTTCTTTTATATATACATCAAATATGAGGGTGATCCCAATTTTTTGTCTTGGCCCCCGCTCTTATCTATGTAGTAGAGGTGTTGTTGGACATGTTATGTATCTATGCTATGAGCCTTGACTCTCATTTTTCTTGATGTTTATGATATGGAAGTTTACCATTAGTCCTAATTCCCCTTGTTCATGCTTATGACTTATTGTAATTGTAATTGCTTCTACGACTAAGGATGTATAATGATATGCTATGAAACTTGTTTGGGGTTCCTTTGGGTTCCCCATTCGCCGGACACATCTAGGCCCTAGGCTTGGGTCGTGATACAATGTTAGCTGCTTAATAGATTTCTTCCCTTTGTGAAGGTCATGGAGAATGGTGGCTGCATAAGTTGCATAAAACTCTCGAACCAAGGTTGGGGCATAACGTCCGAGCTTATCAGTCAATCACTTGAGCTTATGTCGTGTCATTATATTCTCAAGTCCTGGGATATGGCTCAATCAATTAGCAATCAATCGAGTCTCCTTGTAAATCGACCATGCAGTCTTGCTTTGTTTCTTTGGCTGCAATGCCTAATTATATACAGTCTCCATGCCCTCGATAACCCAACAATGAGTAAGATCTAGTGTTTGAGAAGCTAATGGGGCAACGAAGGACTGGGCATCTCCTCCATCCTATTGGCCATCCTCTAAACTAGACTCCATGTATGAAGGAGTCCTCTAAGGTGAACTAGTATCATTCTTATCATCGCCTTCCTCCTTACACTCGGAAGGGCTATCATCATGATCTTGAGCTTCCCTAGCTCTGGCAGCAACTCTCGTTTGTGGTCGAGGTGCTATTGGTTCATACTGAGTACTATAATCCTCCATTGATCCTCTTACTTGGGTCTACTTATTTCCTGAACGCTCCTCTTCGGTAGGCTTACCATGGAGTTATCTCCTGAATGCTTCAATATATGAGAGTTTTCCTTTTTAGTGACATGGTACCTGAAGAATAAACAACAAACAAAGAACCATAATCCCCAATAATCAACAAATACAAATAATAACATACCTCAACAATAAACAAATGAAAACAAGAAACACAAGAAAAAATTACTTGGATCAAGTACATATAGGTGCTATGAGGCCGAAGTATTCATAGATAGAACTAGAGTCATACTATAGTACCATAAACCAGCTATGTAAAGCAAAAATGAACACTGGAACCTTATGTTTAGACTTAATTATGACTCATAATATAGGTTGTGGCTCATAGATAGGTTTTGTATAGAGTTCCAGGGAGCAAAGCATAAGTTCACGAGACCTATATATAGCTCACAGAGGGATTTACAACTCTTAGATGGTCTCGTATAATTAGTACACCTAAATATTAAGTCATTGTAATTTACTACGAGAGGTAGTTAGGACACATAGCTCCATCTAGGAGTCATAAAAAATTGCCATAAACCAGAAGGAACAGGTACCTAAAGCACCTCAACTTTATCGGGAAAGTCTGGCAAGGTATATAATTTCCCATTTAGCAAAAAATCCCTAAAATGCTTCCACTGGGCCGGGCGAAGGGGAAGAGTCTGAGGCTTTTTAGGAAAGTTCCCCTCTGCCTCATCCAATCACCAGTTGGATCATGAGCAGGGCGAGAGCAAATGTAGGGCATTTAGGTCTGGTGTCCGAGTCGATTGGTCCAAGCACCTTCTTCAATTGGGCGGATCTTAACAAATAATTACAGAGTTGATCGTTCGGACCTTTCCAACTGTAGGAAACTGGCCAATTGCTGCCCCACTCGTTATCAATGGGATCATCAGAAAAAATAAAAAGCTTTAAGTTTTTGCTTTTCATTTCTCGGAAGAATGGCTGACACGTTGACTGCGTCGACTAGTATTATGTATCGGAAACTTTCATTAGAAAGTCATTCTCGTCAATGCCATTACGAATAAGGTAAATATTAACATATCAGCTTTGAAGCAAGTCATACAAGTAATTACATATCAAATATATGATCTACTCCCCAAACATCACTTAAAAACAAATTTACCCCATTAAAAAAGAATTTAGCAACCAAAACCCAATCATGTCAGCCTTTCCCAACTCATTTAAACTTGTACCTATATCACCACCCGCAAACCAAAAACAAAACCCAAGAGTTGATCAACCCATGATTCCAACTGCATTAAAATAACCCAACCACTAGCATGCTCCTATGACACTGCAAATCAATGAACATCCACAACCTAATAACAACCATTTAATCAAACAAGGGACATGATAGCATGATCCTCCTATCACAATAACACAAATAAATCATTCAACTTAGTGCTAAAACAATCAATTTATCTAATAGCAACACTAGATTCTCCTTCACAATTTCAACTCAGATAGGCAGCACATGGCTTGACATCATTTTAATCACACTGACCAATCAAACCTTTCAAAATAAGGTAAACTTATATTTAACTAAACCAAGTAACTTACCAAATAAGTAGATTGAAGAAAGCAAATGAAGAAGAATGATGACGAAACCATAGTTACCAGAATTACCTAGTAGAAATTGAGTTGGAGTGCCAAAAAATTGGTCAAAAATGGATTGGGGGAAGAGGTTGGGGCAATTTTATAGTAATTAAGGGTAAATATGGGATCAAAATAATTTTGACCCATATTTATACCTACTGGGTTCACCTTTAAAAATTACTAACTTGGTCTATTAAACCACGACTATGAGTCGCAGCTTGGTCTACAACTCATAGGTCCTGGTCTCGTAGACCACTCAACACTTTAAAAAAATATTTGAAAACATACCTGGTTTCTACAAGCCCCATTCACAACTCGTAGTATGGACTATAGGTCATAAAGTTAGTTCACAAATGGAGTGCACTTTGAACCTGCTCACTATAACTCTCTATGAGAGAGGGCTACAAGTCATAAAATACAATATAATCATAATCCTAGTCATAGAGACTGCGTCAGATGCAATTTCTACAATTTTTGTCATGAACCTATATACTCCTCGTAATACGCACTTGTAGCTTAAATGGGACAAACCCAACATAAAAAATATCCATCAAAACACAAATAAACAATTAACTCAAAATTTAATAACTGAAAACAAACATGAAAGTAAGCTGGAACATGAAAAAGTATTGGGTTGCCTCCTAGGTAGTGGCTGATTTATTGTCGCGGTATGACTCAATCATCTTTGAGTACTTAGAATTTCTCAAATTTTGATAAGTCCTTGTCATCAGACTTTGTCCGTTTCATCATGCTACTCTAAATATGATTCAATTGTGTTGAGATTACTCCAAACTGATTGTTAAACTGCTGAGTTACCAATGAATGTTGATCAACTTTGTAGTTTATCTTGATGGTGTTGAACTTGATCCCTCTCAACATCTCATCTTCTTGTTTGCCCTTTTTACCAACTTAGCAAGCATATCTTCAACTCTAGAATTTCCATCTCCTTTATGGTGATGGTGCAGTAGCATGACCCAATTTCTCTTATCTCACTCTTTATCATGGCTTACATTCTTGGTGTGGTGTCTTTCTCGACTACTTCCTGGAGTGTTTAGACCTTGTGCTTGTTTCATAAGCATCTCCATATTTGATCTATTTTGTTAAAGCATTTGGTAGATTTCTACATTTACTTTTGCTTGGTCAATATTCTAATCAGAAGATTCTATATGACTCATTGGTTGCTCACTTATAGCTCTATACAACACGGTGGATGTCAGCCAACTTGTCCATTTGTTCAGTAACTTTTGCAAATGGTTTCCCCAAGAATGACCGTCCCATTAGAGCATTTGCCTATGCTTAATTATCCTGCTGTAAAGATTGGTAGAAACTCACCACTAGTATTGTATAAAAAATGCCATGGTCTGGAGCACTCATTAAGCATCATTTTTACTACTCCTATCACGAATGCAGTGAATCACTAGGGAATTGTTGGAAGCTAATGATTTGGTCCCTCTGCTTAAACCTGTTTGACCTAGCAAATAACCTTTCTAAGAAAGACCTTTCCAATTCTACCTAACTAATGATCATACCATGTATAAGTTGAGTCAACCACACTGTCGCATTGCCTATAGGATGGAATGGGAAGACACAAGGTCACACAACATCTATAGACAGATGTTGTATTCCCATTACACCACTATAAACATATGCAACATAGTTCAAATAGTCATGTGGATTATCTCATCAGAAACAATGAATGTTGAGTTTGTCGATAAACCATGATCTTGCAACCTTTGGATTAGCTCATTAGAAATAGTGAACGTTAAGTTAGCCGATAAAGGTGGCAACAATAGCTCCCAGGACATTAAAATTTTTTTGATCTATTCATCTCCTAATTCGTTGAACCTCTAGGTCAACAAAAATAAAAACAAAAATAAAATACAAGAGAACCAATAGATTAATTCTTCAATTATACTACTAGCGAATCCAAATTAAAGTCTCAATGTATTCCCCGACAATGACGCTATTTTTCTTTGATCCCGCTCAAGATATATCTCTTTTTGAAGTAAAAGCGATCATCGAAGTCATAAACATAACCAAGGTTAGGGTCGAATCTCATAAGGAATATGAGACTTTTGCAACTTGGTTCACCAATAATCAATTGAAATATTAACTAACTTAATTCTCTAAAAGAGGGGGGGTTGGGTTGCATTGATCCATAGAAAATTAAACTAGAGTAAATAAAATTGGGATAAAAACAATAATAGAGAGCAACTTGGGTATTGTGTTCCCCATGATTTTCTAACTCAACTTCCCTGGATTTTAAAATTCTCAACTAAAATATTGCATGTAGGATAGTAATTCAGGTTCTTCTAACCCGTTGGTCAAAGTTGAAGGTCGAATTTCACTATAGGACTTGGCCTATATCTTTAGTGTGCTCAACTAACCTTTACCAATATTCCTAGTCAACCTCTCTTTGGTTGAGTTCGATTGATTAGACAAGAACACATTATCGAATCCTGTTAATCACTCTCTTTTTCTATCCATACCACCTTGATAAGGAAGGTAACACTAGGCAATTTCTAATGTTGGCCACCACTAGAAAATACAGAAAATGAAGTGAAATGATTAATTCATGAAAATACCCATTCTAAGAAATGCAAATAATTCAGATTTTCTAAGTTAGATTCTCATGGTTCCCACAACCCCAAGTTATGGGTTTAACTACTCATATCTAAGGTAAATAATCAAATAATGAATAGAGAAGATAGTTAATCACTTACCCAAGAAGATTGAAGAGCAAGAAAACACAATATACGTTGAGAATCACAAGATTGAAAGTTGAATTTAATCCACAAGTGAATCTCTTCTCCACAATGTAGTCTCCAAAGATGAACCCTAAAAGATACTCTAAAATTTCGTGCTCTCTATGTGTCTTTATCTACTTTGTATTGAAAAACCTCAAAAACTCCTATAAATGACTTAGTATTTTCTATTTATAGTATTTATAAACAAGTCCCTAAATTAAAAAAATTGGTCGACACCTAATACGAGTAAGAGTTATGACTCGTAACTCAAGTTCTGAGCCGTAATTAGGCTTTCATGATCACCTCTTGCATCTTGGACTTCATTAATATGAAACACCTTGACAAGTCATAGTTGGGTCTACGACTCATTTTGCCTTCTCGTTGTCCACATTTGCATCTCTTTGTCCAAGTCTAATCAATACTGTAGATCACTTTGGAACATCGCCTTACAACCCATAAATGGAACTACCACTCGTAACTAGGTCTTGTGTAGCTGAACTTCAGTTTCTCTTCAACAATAGAATCCTTCATGAGATCACCTCTATGACTCATAAAGATATGACTCATAGAGGGTCTCTTATGTCCTAAAAAATTATCAAAACCTACAACTTTTCCCAAAATTTTGCCAACATGCTTTTCCTGCTAAAACAAACACAAAAACATTTAAAACCCATAAAAGTCGCATTGAGAACACAGAAAATCCTAAGTTTTTGACATCAAATGTGCTATATTTTGATAGAACATCAATAACCTTAGAGTTATTTTCATATTTTATTTAAGTCTAAAATTGCTAAAGATTGTTGAAACGACACCAAATAGGTGCCTGAAAATATGCCTCAGAAAGCCAAAAATTTAAAATTCCATATATCTAAAAATCCATGTATGATATCAAAAATCCAACTTCATATTCTTGTTCAGGGGGTCAAAATTTGAAGAGAAGGGTCTAACCCCAATTTAAGAGCAAACAATTAGCAATTTCAATTTTTTTAACTTTTCTTATCTCGAATTGATCCGCGACAGCAACACGACAGCATCACGATAGCATCGCAATATGCAACTATCGTGTACATGTGTTAATTTGACCTTTGTGATAGGTCTACATCGCGGAGTAGATGCGAACCTGTGTATTTTGTTGCCAGTGATTTCTATCTTGGTCCAAGGCTTTTGGGTCTTGGGCCTAAGTGTTTCCAACCATGTTTTTACCTATACTTAGAATTATTTCACCATCATATTATCCTAAACATTTCCCATTACTCACTAAACCACTAGTCATATTTTCATTCCCAAACCCTCATCCTAAGCTAAGATTTTCCTTCAAGGTTCTTCTTTAAGCTTCAGGTCTCCATCTCTAATCTTGACCAAGTTCATCTCCAAGCTAAGGTATTTGGGTGTATTTCATGGGTTCCTTTAACCAATGATACCCAAGCCTCATTTTACTCAAATTGCATAATTAAAGTTGATTTACAAATGGGTCTTACTTATTATGAAATTCACTACACACTATGTTAAAGCTATATGAAATTGTGACTGTTTTGCTATGTATTGAGCTATAAATCTTTGACCTATTGTAAAATTTGAGGAGGGGTTTTAATATATGTTGCTTGACGGTGTTCCAAAGTATTTAATGATGGTTTTAAAATAAATTTTATTGCATGATTTCATCTCTATATTTCATGATTTTATACTAGCATTACATATCCTTTAAGTGTTTGACAAAATGTCTGGATGTGGTTTCTTGAAGAGATGAAGGTCCAAAGCGTGAGATATGATATAATTGACTACATGATGATGAAATAAGCTTATATATATTTTAAATTAAATATAAAATATTGCATTAGACCATGCCCAATCTAGGGGGACTAAGAACTCGGATAACATAGATGAGGGTTTGTTCTCATCAACCTAGTGAAGGGTTTGTACTTCTCCACCTAGTGATGGGGCAGCATCATCAGTAACCTAGATAGGGTTTTGTACTCAGCAACTAAGTGAGGGGGTTGTATCTTACCACTGAGGTGATTGGACGGCATCATCACCAACCTAGTGAAGGGGTGTATCTCACCACCTAGGTGATGGGGCAGCATCATCACCAACCTAGTGAGGGGTTTGTCCCTCACCAACTAAGTGATGGGGCAGCATCACCACTAACTTACCAAGGGGTTTGTACTTTATAAATCTAGCTTGGTCTCTTCTACACACATAATATCCTATATGAGCATGAGCTACTTAAGCATGTTTTCTTTATGCATTGATCATAATGTTGTATTGTTATATTATGTCTGTTGCCTATTATTACGCATTTTGACTATGATGCTTAATTTTTGTTGCATTGCATCCTACATACTTTGTACATTTAAATGTACTAATGCATACTCTTGTTCCATGTAGCGATCGGTGCTCAAGTTAATCCTCCTCCTCCTCCACATGGCTAGTTTGATACTACTCAAGCTTGTGGTGAGTCCTCCACTTCAGGGATCTTAGTCTATGTTGCTCTTGTTATGTATTAAGACATTCTTCTTTATTGTCTATTTTGTCTATATGGCTGAGCTCGTTTCCTTTGTCTTGGCCCTTGCTTTTTTCTATGTACTAGAGGAGTTTGTCACATATGTTATGTATCTATGTTAAGAGCCTTAAAGCTATTGTTCTTGATGACTATGGTATGAAAATGTTTTCCCTTAGCCTTGATTGTCCTACTTTATTATCTTTTAATGCTTCTTTTATTGCTTCCATGATCAAGGATATGTGATGATGTTCTAAGAGGCTATCTTGGGGTCCCATCGGATTCCCCTTACACCGTGTCACAATTATGCCCTAGGCTTAGGTCGTGAGAGACTTGGTATCAGAGCACTAGGTTGATAGATCCTTGGAGTCCAAGACACTGCTTCGATTAGAGTCCTATTTAAGGTTGTGATAAACGTCATGACTATGAATAGGAAGCTTTGATACCATGTAGGGCAGCCAAAAGCCAGAGCAGGGTTTAGATGTGCACCACGGATAGGACCGGTAGAATCGAGACCCCAGCGACTCGGACAGGTTACAGGCAGTGTGGGACCATATTCCATGTAAGATCACCTGAGGCACCACCACCACAATATTTTTAGCATTCACGTCTATAATAAGAGGTATGCAATCCTAAGTCCGTTGGGTTTCTGAGAACAATAGCGACTTTATCGACCAAGCAATAAACCACTCGGTAGATTTTTTAACTTTTCTGGGCTTCCCACATGGGCTTTGAGTGGATCTACCTAGCCCCCTTTGAACTTAGGCCTCATCAAGTCTCCTTCTGGACATACTAGGTTACCACTCTTGGTTCTATTTCTAGATGCTATTGTACGCACAACTAGTAGTATAAGGTCAAACATTAACAGTTGTAGTAGTGCCTAATTGATATTGTGTAACCTACCAAGTCATTGGTTTCCTGATGAGCAGAGCTCACTAGATGTCACCTTTGACCCCTCCTAGCTCCTCTCGGACTACGGGACTGAACAACCCATCTTCGTCTTAAAAAAGAAGAACAAGAGAAAGTTTATCCAATAATCATATTATTCAGATAGAAAGTGTATTTACAAAAGTGTAGTAACCTTGAGAGAATTTCCTAATGATATTTCCCTCAGACTCTAGACTCTAGACTCAGGACTTTTCTATGATTTATGTTGGGTCTAGGTTGTACTTATGATATGTCCTTAGCTTAAGACTTTGCCTTCTTTTTATATGAGAAGGTTGGCCTTAAAAACCGACTCTAAAATAAAAACAAATCAGTTGGTACACTATTTTAGGAATGGATGGGACCTACCTTATCCAAAAAAGAGTAAACCTATCCAAAAATAGTAAGTCTTATCAAGACAAACTATCTTTATCTAATTTATTCAAACCAGGCCCCACCTAATATGTGAACGGAGCCTACCAAAACAAAACACAAAAACAAAAGCATTATGTTGCCATATGACAGCATGTGCAAGCTGGTGAGTCACCAAATTGTAGGCGGCTGCAAGCAGGTGGGTAAGCTGTTGGTATTATACTTGGTGATGAAGGATTGTGGCTAGCTTGCGGACAAAGTTTGTGGTATTCTTGTTTGCAAAGGATTGTGGCTCACTTGGGGAAAAAGTTTGTGGTTTTCTTGGTGACAAAGGATGAGGGATAACTTGGGGACAAAGTTTGGATAAGATTGGTGACAAAAGATTGGACCTAACTTGGTGAGGAACCTTTGGGGTAAACTTGGTGAAGAAGTTGAGGTAATTTTGGCGGGTAATTTGCATAAGTGGTAATTTTTGGTGGAGGTGGTAATTTTGGTATGGTGAAACTTGCATATATCATCGAATTGTATCAGATTATGCAGAAGTTGAAGGTGTTACCAACGGGCATGAGTATCCTTCTTCCATCCACTAATCGATGTCATGTTTCTTCACGCTCAACTCTCTATTGTCAAGGCCTCTTTTAAGTGATTTGGCGAAGTATCTATTCAAGCTCAATGATCTTGTGACATTGTGATCCCATTTTTATAGTGAAGTATTTGTATTGTCTAGTAGCTTGTCGGACCTCCTCCAAGTGAGGGTGGTCATCGATGTATTTTGGTCGTGTTCCTTCTTTGGTCCATATGTCCTTTGGGATGCATCTATTCAGTTGGAAGATGATTCTATATGCTTCATGGTACTCATCTTCTAAAGATAAAATAAAGACTAGGAATATCCAACATAGGGAAATTTCTAGTCGGGCCTTGATCAGTGTTGATTATCTTCACTGACCTGTGCAACATGAAAATCTCAGCCTCATAAGAATCTCTAAAACAACGCACCCACCGTCATCTTAGTCGAAACCAAAGTAAGAACTTCTGCAAGGGTGGTGTGATTCTGTCAAAATCCCTTAGCAAGTTGCACTTGAGCTCCATAAGGATATAAAATTGGTGAAATAAGTACCATAACAGTCATAGGAGTTCCTAGGGGAAATCATCTGTCATGAGAATGAATACATGAAATATTAGGTACTCCGCGTGGACTCTAAAAGGTTTGAGGATGAATCCTCCATATTTCCTTAACAGTTGGAGTTCGTAGAACATCCTTCTTTCCACCATAATTGATGGATCAAAGGGATACCCAAAGTAGGTTTATAATTTTGGTAGGTAATCCACCATTCATCTAAAGGTGTTGGTAGTCGTCTGATCATCGAGATGGGCATGGTGTTTTCAGCTTTAATGTCTTTATTAGAGAGGTAGAATAACTTGGCGACAGTGGTGTATGAATTAAACTATTTCCTGAAATCTATTTCTCATGTTCTGATCTCAAGGCGATCCTTAAGTTGTTTGTAGATGTCAAACACAATGATGAGATTTTTTCCAGGAACTACTGAACCAAGAGCTTGGTCCTGAATTGTAGGCCTAGGAAGAACTAAATCACGACTGGGTGCTTTGTAATCATCTTGGTCATCAGGATATCTCTTGATGGAGAATAGAAGTTCTAGAAGTGACAAATCTAGTGATCCTCTGGTAAGACTACTGGGTTGAGGATGGATGATACAACTCGTGTATCCGTAAGTGTTATTACATGCATTGGCTTATCCTATTTGGATGGGAAGAGAGATAAATGAACTTGAGGGGTGTCAACCTCATCCTTTATTCTTGGTTTAGATATCTGGTAGATGTTGTGGCCAAATGCATCAGTAGTATTGCCATCTTCCTCTGCTGTTTCGTACACTTCTAGGGAGAAGAGTGTTTTGCCTATTGGTTAATCCTTCATGGAGAAGATAGACTCTAAGTTATCATCTCTGCTAAGATAGGTGCCTGTATAGTCAGCTATTTCATCAAACAGTTAGAAGGTTTTGACTAATTTTCTAGACAGTGAGCAACTTTTGGAAAGTTTGTTGCATAGGATGCACTGATTTCTTTCATCATGGATGCCTGGACTTCTTCTCCTGAAGTATCTGGTGTGCCGGCTCATCCTTGATCTTGCATTTGGAGGTCTAGGTAAATTCAACCTCCTATACTGTTTATAGACCTTTCGTCTTGTTCGACGTCTTAAGCATGCATTTTTAGACTTGGTGACTAAGTCGTGTCAAGTGTCAAGTTGCTCTGGACAATCTACTTTTGGATAAATCTCTTGGAGCAAATGTTGTCCAGTGCTTGGAAGATCGCCTGCCTAACGTAGCGGATTTGCAGGGCTGTTATGGTCTTGGAATGTTTCTTCAATAATCATCATGGCATACCCTACTATCATCTTAGGAAGTGATGACATGAATGCCTGCTTCAAACTAGGGTCTCTTTCCTAGCTTAAAGTAGATTCTTGCCATCTTCTGGAAATAGATATCGATGACATTTTTGTCAAACAACATGTATTTCATCTCGAAGAGTTGTCTTCGCAAATTCTCTCTTCATTGGTCGGTATCTCTATAGAAGACTTCCATGAGGATATTCAGGTTGCCTCTGAAATCTTGGGATGCAAGAAAGTAGTTGTGATCTTACAATCTAAGTGTGTTCCACCTATCGCTGAGAATGCTGGAGAACCTTAAAGTGAACTCTAACAGGATCATGTACTTTTCATGCTCGACCAAATTCTTGGTGACCATCCAGGTTTAGAAGTCTTGGATTCTTTGAGGCCACTATGAGACTTTGACATCGTAAAGGGTGAAAGTGTGAAAGTTGGTTCCGACTTGCTTGGGAGATGTAGTCGTTGGTTCAGGCCTTTGTTCTGGGATAAGATCCTCTGTCATACTATCCCCATCGTCATTTACTTTGGAGACTTCATGTTCTTTGTACTAGTTCATGAAGAGTTGGGGATAGTCCTCCTTATCTAATGATAGCGATGATTCTGTATTGTCTTCCATATATTCCTAGGAATCGTCAACATATTCCTAAGAATCAATTGATGAGGAATCCTCACTATCCTGGATGTATCCTTCTGATGGGTAATTATTTGATGTTAAGAACTCCGAGGTGATGGTTTCCAGTTGTTAATTTTATCAGATTTATGGATGGAACTTCAGATTCTGAGGTAGTTTCATCCTGTTGGTTATTGAATCTGAAGTGTTCATCAATTCCCCTAAGGTAAGCATCAGTTGGATTGTCCTCTTTTATGGCGTAAAGATCCAAAAACTCCTGATCGAATTTGATCAGTTTAGGTTTGGTGAAGCCATGATTTTTCGACTGCCAGTACTATTCATTGATGGATATGATCATATTATTCCATGTTTTATCTTCATCTATTTGTTCTAGAGATAATACTTTGTAGTCATCAAAATTTGGATGGGGAAAGACTGGTAGTTCCTGCAGTTGCAGTAGATGCATCTTATAGTGGTGTTCTTCTTTTTGTGAGTGTTGCATCAGGTAATCATCATGGTTCCTGGGTCAGTAGCTTTCTTTCTTTCCACCTTTGATTGTGCTTCTTTGGCCCGCTTTTGGGCTGCTACTTCGACATCTTTTCTCTCCCATACAAACTTAGCTATATCAAACTCTGGTTCTTCATTTTATTGGGAAACTTGAGGTATACCAGAGAAGAACTTATGCATAAAGCTCTTCTGCTTCAGTGGGGAGTAAGGTTGTGAGCAAACAGGAAATAAGGTAAGCTTACTATGAGAAGTTGATGTCTTCCTTGGCTCGGGAATACTATATTTCAAGCTCTAGATCTCCTCCTTGAGGGCATCTATCCCATTCTTTTGTTGTTCGAAGAAGTTAGATGTTGGCATTACTTACGGACATAGATTGAACTGTATGGTTTCCAATTTGTGTTCGAGTGCTCGAATAAGCCCGACATGATGGTTCGACGCCTCTACAATTTTTTATCCATCAAGTCCCCTATTTTTTGCATCTTGCCTTATGACTGGACAACGTACTTGATCGAATAACTGATGTTGGACAATGAGTTATTCGGGACCATTACATTCTCTGATTGCCAGTTAAGGGTTGCCTCTATGTTGCCTTATGGCATATGTTCTCCCATTGGTAGGATAACTTTCTTGTGTGATATTTTTGGAGTGTAGTTCAGGTTATCCTTATCAAAAGGTTAGTATGGTGGAAAATTATATAAGGTGTTATAGCCTGTGGGTGATAGCATAAATAGTGGAGGTGAAGGCTTGTTTGTGGAGGTAGGATTTGATGGAGATGATGACTTTTGAAGGTTTCTATGCTCATATGTAAAAGTGGAAGGAGGTTTGTTCCCGTAATCCTCATCCATTATTATCTCATTATCTTGGCACTCTTGGCAGTCATAGTCAATTTCCTATAGTATGTGGCCCGTGAAAGGATAGCGTGACCAGTGGACACATTGACCATCCATATCAAACTACTCAATCCAATCATCAAAATGGCTGGTACCAAACTCAAATGCAGAGCTTTGATCTGTAAGTTATCGTCCAAGGGTTGGTATATACTTATGAAGAAGGTATTTTTGTGGATCTTTTTGAGGTGAGAGTAGTCAAAGCTTATGGAGACTGTTTCATTTAATTTTCTGGTAAAAGTAGGCTAAGTTGACCGAAGAGGTTGAGAGGGATTTCTCAACTTGTTGTAGTTTGTGACCCATGGTAGGGAGAATGTTGGCAAGCTCCTCCTGACTAATTTTCTAGGGATATGGGTACATTGAGTCCTTCCATTAGTGGCGTCTATGTTGGGGAAGAGAGCATCTTGACCACCAGGGAGTGATAGGTCCATGGTATGGTTCTGAACTCACCAAGCTTGCTAGAACTATAGAGCTACCTAGATAAAATCTCTAGCTTGTGGAGCTCTAAGTATCTGGATATGAATCTTCAATGCCTCCGTGAGGTATGGATCGTGGAAGGACATGTTGAAGTTAGGATAGATCGTGACAAACATAGTCCTGGCATTGAGGGTGATCTCAAACATGCCCAAATTCACATTTTGGTAATCGTTGTATCGGGTATCCAAGAGGGAATGATACGCCACTATTGCGGCCCTTTTCTTCTGTGATATGTCAATGCAACTCTGATAGCACTAAAATGGATATGGGTGAACCCTAATCTTTTCCACTAGCGTGGAAATTCCTCTGGCATTTGAAGTGTGATAAACTATTCTTCTTTGGTCGCAAGAATAGGATGCTGGTCAAGTTTTTTGGAAACAACATATTCTTTTACCCCTGCTGGTTTAGGTTGAATTAGGGAGTGTATTTGCAACCAAGGATTACAGGTCCTTTTGGCAAAGGTAGAGTATGGGTTAAGTAGAGGTAGATATGTAGAGGATATTTTCTTTTCTGGGGGTAACACATCTACTTCATGGAGATTGCATATTTGAAAGAGAGAGTTTTGCTCCGGGTAGGAGTCATCTCTTTTTTGGCGAAGGACTTACAAAGACTCAACTATGATGGTAAAGATATAGATTTAAAGGAATGAGATGAAGATGGTAAAGACTCTGAAATAGACATATTTTTGGATTTTTGGACTATAAAGACACACACTATTTGTTCTAAGGATGTATGGACTAACTCAATATTTATTCTAAAGCTCTAAGGAAAAGACTAAAAATTGTATAAGTAAAGACTGTACAAAGATTTATGGCTAAAGACTTAAAGTAAACACACAGACTAAATTAAACATACAACTGAATGTAAATGTCGAAATAACTAAAGTTGGCAGTATAAAATGAGAGATAAACCTTATGAAAATCTCGTTCCTTCCTCTGGGGTGACGTAGAAGGGGTTGGATCTCATACCACATAGGGCGTCCAGGAGCCAGAGCGAGGGTTATGCGAGCACCTCAGACAGGACTGGCTGGACTGGGACCCCGGTGTCTCAAATAGGTTATAGGCATTACGGGACCATATTTCATGCAAGATCCTTTGAGGCACTACTACCACAATATTTTCAGCGTTCATGTCCATAATAGGTGGCATGCCATCCTAAGTCTGCTAGGCTTCTAAGCACAATAGCAACCTTACCTTCCAAGCAGTAAACCACATGCTAGCTTTTCTGACTTTTTTAGGCTTTCCACATAGGCTTTCAGTGGTTGTCCCTGACCTATAGCTCCATTTCAACTTAGCCCTCCTCAAGTCTCCTTCTGGTCATGCCGGTTTACCTTGCTTGGTTCTATTTCCATATGCTATTGTACATACAACTAATGGCATAAGGGCAAACATTAACTGTTGTTATAGTGCCTAGTTGATATTGTGTAACCTACCGAGTTATCAGTTTCCCAATGACTAGAGCTTGCTGGAGTCGCCTTAGAACCCTCTGTGCTCCTCTTAAACTGCAGGATGGAACAAGCCATCGCCACCCAATCTCAAAAGAGAAGAACAAGATAAAGTTTAGCCAATAATCATATTATTTAGACAGAAAGTGTATTTAAAAAAGTATAGTAACTTGGAGAGAATTTCGTAAGGCTATTTCTTTCAGACTCTAAACTCTACACTAAGGACTTTTCTCACACACAAACAAGAATAAAAGAGTATGGAGAGTTTTTCGCCTAATGATTATTCTGTTCTATGCTAGATCATGTCAAACACTAGAGGAAGGAGGGCCTAAATTCCCGAGGAGCATCCTACCAATGGTCAGCTCCAGGATGCTCTCACTATGCTTGCCCAAGTTGTGTCCAACAAATTCAATCAAGGGGCCCAAGCCCCTCATTCTACTTCCCCAGGAACTAATGTAAGAGACTTCATTAAGATGAATCCTCCGATGTTCTATGGGTCAAAGGTGGATGAAGATCCAGAAGAGTTCATTGATTAGGTCTGCAAAATCTTGAATATCATGAAAATATTTGGCCAAATGAAAGGGCAAAGTTGGTGGCATACCAACTCAAAGGGGTAGCCGAAATATAGTATGAACAATAGAAAGGTGAGATTTTGAATTGGTAATGTACTACTCTGAGAGGAGTTCAAATTGGATTTCCTTAATATGTTTTTCCCTCTTGAGCTTAGGGAAGATATGTTGGTAGAGTTTATGAACTTGAAACAAGATACTATGAGTGTGAGAAAGTATGCCCTCAAGTTTAATCAAGTTTCAAAGTATGCTCCTCACTTAGTGGTCGATACTAGATCTAGGATGAATAAGTTCGTGATAAGGGTCTCCGACATGGTAAGTGAAGAATCCTAGTCTGCCATGCTAATTAGTGACATTGACTTGTCTTGGTTGATGACCTATACCGATCAAATGGAGGAGGAAAAATTGAGGAAAAGAAGAGAGCATTAGGGCAAGAGGGCCCGATTTGAGGGTAAATTCAAAAATGGTGCTAGATTTCATCAAGGCCAAGGGCCTTCTCAGGCTACTAATAGGGGGTTTGCCAATGACCTCCTTAGACCTTAAGTGTTTAGGCTGTGACTTCTATTGATGTGTGTCCTACATGTGGGAAGAAACATAGGGGCCCATGTTTAAAGGGTTCTAATGTATGCTTTGATTTTGGGGCGCCAGATAACAAAAGGATAGATTGTCTAAGAAACTATGGCAAGGATTGTGGTGCAAATATGGTTCCATTGGGTAGATATGGTCCTCAAGATGGCGACCCGAGGAACAATTGGTTTTATGCTCTACATGGGAGGCAAGGGGTTGGTGAGGTTCCCGATGTTGTTATTGGTATGTTGAAAATCTTTGACTTTGATGTATATTCTTTGATTGATTTGGTTTCCACTCTTTCCATTATTATACCTTTTGTTAATAAAAATTTCCATGTTGCCCCCAAGTTGTTGCATGAGACATATGAAGTGTCTACTCCTATTTATGCCTCTATTGTTGCTAGAAAGGTTTATAGAAGTTGTCCTACTTGCATTTTGCATAATTTGTTGCCTTGTGATCTTGTTAAGTTAGACATGATAGATTTTGATTTCATTCTTAGGATGGATTGGCTGTATTCCATATATGCTTCTATTGATTATAAAATCCATAGGGTCAAGTTTCAATTCCCTAATGAACCCGTCCTTGAGTAGGAAAGTCAAGATGTCATGGTCAAGATTAGATCCATTTCTTGCATTAAATGTCGTAGGTTGATCTCTAAAGGGTGTCTTTACCACCTAGAGGGTTAAAGATATGGAGTCCAAAGTCCCTTCCAAAGAGTCAGTTTTGGTTGTAAATAAGTTTTTGTTGTCTTCCAAAATGACCTTCTCGATGTTCCTCCTAAAAGGAAAAATGATTTTGGTATAGACCTCCTCCCCGATACTCAACCTATCTCCATTCCCCCTTACCGTATGGCCCCAGCAAAATTGAAGGAGTTAAAGGAACAATTGAAAGATTTGTTGGAGAAGGGGTTTGTTAGGCCTAGCCAATCATCTTGGGGTGCTCCAGTGTTGTTTGTGAAGAAGAAGGATAGGTCACTTAGGATGTGCATTGACTATCGGCAACTCAATAGGGTCACTATGAAGAATAGGTATCCTCTTCCAAGAATTGATAATTTGTTTGACCAATTGCAAGGGGCTAGCTCTTTCTCCAAGGTTGATATTCGGTCTGAGTATCATCAAGTGAGGGTGAGGGAATGTGATATTCCAAGATAGCCTTCTGGACTAGATATGGGTATTATGAGTTTGTTGTGATGTCATTTGGGTTGACTAATGCACTAGCTATATTCATTGATCTAATGAATAGGGTCTTCAAACCTTACCTGGATTTCTTTATTATGGTCTTCATTGATGATATATTGATCTATTCACATAGTAGGGAGGAGCATATGGGGCAATTGAGGGTTGTGTTGCAAACATTTAGGGAGGAGAAATTGTTTGCTAAATATGACAAGTGTAAATTTTTGTTGAAGGAGTTTGCATCTTGGGTCTTGTGGTGTCAGGGAATTATATAGAAGTGGATCCTAAGAAAATTGATGTTATTAGAAATTGGCCTAGACCATTGACACCGTCAGATATTAGGAGCTTCTTGGCCTAGCAGGTTATTATAGAAGGTTATGAATGGGTTCTCCTCCCTTGCTTCAACTATGACAAAATTGACTCAAAAGAAGGTTAAGTTTGTGTGGACCGATGAGTGTGAGAGGAACTTCCAAACATTTAAAGACAAGCTCATTCCTGCTCCTATATTGTCATTATCAGATGGGCTTGAGGGATTTGTGTTATATTGTGATGATTCCTGGTTGGGTTGTGTGTTGAAGCAAAATGGTAAGGTCATAGCTTATGATTCTAGATAACTCAAGGTATATGAAAGAAACTACCCTACCTATGTTCTGAAGTTAGTCGCCATTGTGTTTGCATTAAAGATTTTATGTCACTACTTGTATGGTGTGCATGTTAATGTGTTCACTAATCACAAGATCCTCCAATGTCTATTCACTCAAGAAGATCTCAACTTGAGGCAAGGGAGATGGTTAGAACTTCTTAAAGACAATGATATGAGTATGCACTATCATCCAGGTAAGGCAAATGTGATGGCGTATGGCTTGAATAGGGTGTTTATGGGTAGTCGAGCCCATGTTGAATATGGTGATAAGGAGATAACTTGGGAGTGCATTGATTGGCTAGAATGGGGAGTCAGGTTGGTAATGATGGTGTTGTTATTGATAGGTCTATCTTCATTGGTTGATGAGGAGATAACAAAACAACATTTTGACTCCTCCTTGTTTGAATTGAAGGCCTTGGTGAAAGATGTCAAAGTAGACATTTTCTCCCAAGGGGGAGATGCTGCCCTTAGGTACCAAGGTAGGTTATATGCGCCTGTTAATGGTTTGAGGGAGAAGATCATTAATGAGTCCCCTTATTCTTCTTATTCTATCCACCCCAAGTCCACCAAAATGTATAGAGATTTGAGGGAGGTCTATTAGTGGGGAGGCATGAAGAGGGACATTGCCAAATTTGTTTCCGATTTCCATAGTTTTCAACAATTCAAATCCGAATATCAAAGCCCAGGTGGACTAACCCAAGACATGGAGATCCCCACTTGCAAGTGGGAGGTGATTAATATGGATTTTGTGGTTGGGTTTCCCAAGAGTAGAAAATGTTTTGACTCCATTTGCGTGGTGGTTGATAGAATGATGAAATCGGCCTACTTTCTACAGGCTAAGACCATATATGGCACTGAAGAGTATGCAAGGTTGTACATCTATGAGTTATTGAGGTTACATGGGGTTCCTTTGTCTATCGTATCAGCTCATGGTTCACAATTCACTTCACACTTTTGGAAAACCTTTTTCAAGAAGGTCTTGGTACAAAAGTTCACCTTAGTACAACTTTCCACCCTCAAATGGATGGGCAAGCCAAAAGGGCAATTCAAACCATTGAAGATATGCTTCACGTGTATTAGAGTTGAATGGTAGTTGGGATGACCAACTTCCTTTGATTGAGTTTGCATAAAATAATAGTTGTCACTCTAGCATCAGTATGGATCTTTTTGAGCTCTCTATATGAGATGTTGGAGATCACCAGTTGGTTGGCATAAGGTCGGATAGGTGGCTTTATTGAGACAAGATCTGGTTATGGAGGCTCTTTAGAAGGTTAGGATAATTATGGAAAGATTGAAGATAGCCCAAAGTCGTCAAAAATCTAATGCCAATGTGAAAAGGAGAGACCTTGAATTCAAAGTGAGTGATTGGATTTATTTGAAAGTTTCTCCAATAAAGGTGGTCCATTTTGGTAAAAAAAAGAAGTTGAGTCTAAGATATATTAGTCCTTATGAGGTCTTGAAGAGGGTTAGAAAGATAGCTTATGACTTGAAGTTACCTAGTGAAATGAATTTGGTTCATCCGGTGTTCCATGTCTCTATGTTGAGAAAATGCATTGGTGATCCCAGTGCTATTGTGCCTATTGATGTCGTGGGTGTTGTTGAGGATAACTTGACTTATAAGGGAGACTATAATTCAGATTTATGATAAGCAAGTGAAGAATTTGAGGAAGAAGGAGGTGGTATCTGTTAAGGTCCTTTGGAGGAACCAACAAGTTGAGAGTGCTACATGGGAGGCTGAGGCGGACATGCAAAAGCGGTATCCTTATCTCTTCTACTCCACTCAAGCCTAAGGTGCCAATTCTATGTCCCCTATGTGATTTCAGGTCTTATATATCATCCCTTATGTCATTCATATGCGTTCATGTTTAAGCTGACAAATCTATAATGATTTTACACTTAAGTTGAGATTTTAAAAATCATGTTTAAATATAATATTGCATTCTTGTTAGGGTTGATTTGTTCTTGATTACTCTTGTCTTGTACGTCTCTTCTACATTCACGCACGAATGTTTCCAAGGGAGAGATATTGAAACGAACCCATAAAGGTGACAAAAATGTGCCTCGAAATGCCTAAAATTTCATATTTCATATATCTCAAAATCCATGCATGATATGAAAATTTTAACTTCATACCTTGTTCAGGGGGTCAAAATTAGGACGAGAGAGGTCTAACCCTGATTTAAGAGCAAAGGATTAGCAATTTTAATTTTCATATGTTACTTTGACCTCCGCAACAAGTCCACATTGAGGACGAGATGCGGCCTATGTATTTTATTGCCAGTGATTTCTATCTCAGTCCAAGGCTTTTAGTTCTTGGGCCTAAGTGTTCCCAACCGTGTTTTTACCTATACTTAGCCTTATTTCACCCTTATATCATCCAAAACATTCCCCAATGCTCACTAAAACACTTAGCTATTTTTTCACTCCCAAATTAAAGTCCTAAACTCTTATCGTAAGCTAAGCTTTTCCTTCAAGGTTCTTCTTCAAGCTTCAAGTCTCTATCTCCAATCATCACCAAGTTCATCTCCAAGCTAATGTATGTGGGTTTCTTTCATAGGTTACTTTCAACTATGATATCCCAAGCCTCTTTTTATTCAAATTGCATGATTAAAGTTGATTTACAGATGGGTCTGGCTTATTATTAAATTCACTGCACACTATGTTAACGCTATGTGAATTCTGACTGCTTTACTATGTATTCAGCTATAAATCTTTGATCTATTGTAAGATTTGAGATGAAGTTTTGATGCATATTGCTTGAGGGTGTAGCAAGGTGTTGATTTATTATTTTACAATGGAATTTCTTACATGATATTATCTCTATATTTCATGATCTTATACTAGTATTGCACACCCTTTAGGTGTTTAATAAAATATCTGGATATGGTTTCTTGAGGAAATAAAGGTCCAAAACTTGAGATATAATATGATTGACTATATGATGATGAAATGAGCTTACGTATATGATAAATTCAATATAAATTGTTGCATTAGACCATTTCCAATTCGAGGGGACTAAGAACCAGGATAATCTAGATGGGGGTTTGTACTTATCAACTTAGTGAAAGGTTTATACTTCTCCACTTAGTGTTGAGGCAGCATCATCACTAACCTAGATAGGGGTTTGTACTCATTAACCTAGTGAGGGGTTTGTATCTCACAACCTAGGTGATGGGGCAGTATCATCACCAACCTAGCGAGGGGTTTGTACCTCACCACCTAGGTGATGAGGTGGCATCATCACCAACCTAGTGAGGGATTTGTACCTCACCACCTAAGTGATGGGGCGGCATCATCACAAACCTACCAAGGGGTCTTGTACTTTGGAAATCTAGCTTGGTCTCTTCTACACATATAATATCCTATACGAGCATGATCTACTTAAGGATGTTTTTACTTATGCATTGATCAAATATGCCATATGTTATATTATGCCTATTGCCTAATGTTATGCATTTTGAATATGATGCGTAATTCTTATTGCATTGCACACTACATACTTAGTACATTCAAACGTAATAATGCATACTCTTGCCTATATGATATCACAATGTAGGGACAAGTGCTCAAGTTGATCATCATCCTTCTCCACGTGGCTAGTTCGATACTACTCAAGCTTGTGGTGAGTCCTCCACTTCGGGAACCTTAGTGTATGTTGCTCTTGTTATGCCTTGAGACATTCTACTTTATTATCTATTTTGACTATGAGTGTAAGACTAGTTACTTTGTTTTGGCCCCTGCTCTTATCTATATATTAGACGTGTTTGTTGCTCATGTTATGTATCTATGATAAGAGCCTTGACTCTATCGTTCTTGATGTCTATGGTATGAAAGTGATTTCGTTAGCCCTGACAGTCCCACATTATTATCTCTTGATGCTTCTTTTATTGCTTTCACGACCAAGGATATGTAATGATGTTCTAAGAGGCTTGCTTGGGGTCCCTTTGGGTTCCCCTTGCATTGTGTCACGCCTAGGCCCTAGGCTTGAGTCATGACAATTGTGCTAAAAAGGTATAGAAAGGGACCAAAATACCCTTCTTAAAAATTGTCGATAGGTTGTACGAGACCACGTCTATGGGTCATAGATGGCCTCTCATAGATAAGGTGTCCAAAAGTTTTAAGTTACTGGAATTTTGCATGACATCTACGAAACTACTTCTACGGGCTGTAAAAACTTCTATGGGCCGTCTGATAACTCGTAGCTCGTGATACTGAAAAGTTGATTCTTGCATCACCCACTTACGAAACTAGTCTATGAGTTGTGAAGTATTTTATAGGCTATATGTTATCTCATATATGGGCCTTAGATTTAAACAATTCTACTAAGTCATATGGCGATTCAACAAGTGCTCTTCTATGGGTTGTAAATCTCTCTACGGGCTATAGATGGCCCTCGTGGTTTCCTCTTTTAGAAAATTTTCTCAATCAATTTTCTCAGTTTTCTCTATGCATCTACTCAGACTAGGTAAAAAAAATTAAGGGGTGTTAAATTATCTCCGCCTTAGGATTATTCGTCCTCAAATGAAGAGAAAACTAGGAAACATAGTCAAGACACAAATCTCTCTATGAACTCCTATAATCAACCATCTATCATCCCACTCATGCAATCAATCAGTCAAGAAACTTAGTAAGTAAAACAATAAAATTGGCAACACATCAAATTAATCCTCACTCGGGCTCTAGTGCTCTCTCATCTATCAAACTCAAAATAGAAGGAGAACTTAAGTAATAGGGATTTAGGGAATTAGAAGGAGGTTATTACCATCAAATATCTCATCCTCAATAGGCAGGAATAAATGAGGGTACTTGGCCTTTATATCCTCCTTCACTTCCCAAGTAGCTTCTTTTTCAAATTGGTTTCTCCACAACACTTTGACAGATGCAATCTCTTTGGTTCTTAGCTTGTGAAGCTGATGATCAAGGTTCTGTACAAGAATCTCCTCATGACTCAAGTTATCTTATACTCCAATACTCTCAATGGGCATAACCAAATGTGGGTCTCCCAACACTTTAAACATGGAAACATGGAAGACTGGGTGGATGGCTACTAAGTCTAGTGGTAGCTCTAACTTATAAGCTATATTGCCCACACTCCTTATAATCTGAGAAGGGCTAATATACCTCAGTCTCAACTTCCACTTCTTCCCAAATCACATCCCACCCTTAATAGATAACACCTTCAAATACACCCAATTGTTGACATCAAACTCCGAGTCTCTTCTTATAACATCGGTGTAGGATTTTTGTCGACTCTGTGTAGTCTTCAAACTTTTGCGAATGATCTTTACTCTCTCCATAGGCTAATATACCATGTCTATCCCAATCAATTCTGCTTCACCTACCTCAAACCATCTAATCAGTGATCTATATCTCCCCCCCATAGAGTGCCACATATGAGGTCATATAAATACTTGAATAGAAGTGTTGCTATAGGCAAACTCAATCAGAGGCAAATGGCCATCCCAGTTACCTTTGAAGCCAATGACTTATGTTCTCAACATATCCTCCAAGGTCTAAATTATGCTTTTTGCATAGCCATTGGTCTACGAGTGGAGAGCAGTGCTAAGGTTCACCTTCGAACCTAAGCCTTTCTTAAAGGATCTCCAAAATGGAGTATTGAATTAGGATCCTATGTTTGAGATGATAGACAAAGGCACTCCATGTAGTTTAACAATTTACTTTATGTATAGTTGAGAATAATCCTCTATAGTGTTAGTCATCTTTACTGTCAAGAAGTGAGCAAATTCGATCATTTTGTCAACTATCACCCAAATTGAATTGTGTCGAGGCCTCGGTAAACCAGTGATGAGGTACATATTAATCATATTCTACTTCTATTTTAGAATCTTAAAGTTCTGAGCTACTCCACATGGTCATTGACGTTCAACTTTTACTTGTTGGCAATTTGGGAAATTAGAGAAAACTCAGAAATATCTCTTTTCATCCTACTCCACTAGTAAATCTCTCTCAAGTCATGGTATATCTTAGTCAATGCTGGATGGATAGAATATTAAGAGTTATGGGATTCTGCCATGATCCTTTCTCAAATACCATCAATATCTGGAACACACAATCTGCCATAATATCTTAGTACTCAATCTCCCCCTTTGGGAAAAGCCATCACTTTCTACTTCTGCACATCTGCTTTCAACTGTAGTAAGATAGAGTCTTAATCTTGATTCTCCTTGACCTCCACTACTAGAGATGATGTAGACCCATTATGCATAAATACTCCTCCTTCGCTCGATTCATCTAATTGAACTCCTAATCATGCTAATATGTGAACCTTTTTAGCTAGCTCTCTTCTCCCCTCCTCCATATGGGTGAGGCTACCTATGGATAACCTAATTAGAGCATCATCAACCATATTAGCTTTACCTTGATGGTATAGAATGCTCATGCCATAGTCTTGGATTAACTCAAGCCATCTCCTCTACATTAGATTAAGCTCCTTCTGGGTGAGGACATATTGCAGGCTCTTGTGAAGATATCATCATATTCTCCATATAAGTAGTGGCATCATAGTTTGAGAGCAAACACCAATGCTGCCAACTCCAAGTCATGAGTGGGATAATTCTTCTCATGTACTTTAAGTTGTATAGAAGGATTGACAATAATTTTCCCTCTTTGAACGAACACATACCCCAATCTCATTCTCGAAGCTTCGTAATAGATGACAAATCCCTCTGTTCTATCAGGCAAGGTCAACACTAGTGCAATAGTGATGTCACCTAAGTTATACCTCCTTTTTTAGGATAAAGCGATCATTGTCAAGAAGAAGAACCTAACCAAGGTTAGGATTGCTTGATCAACACTGGTGCAATAGTAATGTCACCCAAGTTACACCTCCTTTTTAGGATAAAGCGATCATTGTCAAGAAAAGAACCTAATCAAGGTTAGGTTTGAACCCATAAGGAATTCGTAGACTTAGGAGAATCTAATTAATGCAGTTTGAGTGATTAACCTACTTATCTCCACAAAAAAGGGGTTTTGCAATATCAAGTAGAAAAGTAAACATAAACTAACATAAGAGTTTAACCAATATGAAGAGAAACTAGGGTATTATGTTCCCCGTGATTCCCTAACTCAGCAACACCAGATAACCTAATTCTTTTTCTAGTGTGTAGCATGCAAGACAGTAAGTTAAGTTTACTAAACCCTTTGGCCCAGGCGAGAGGCAAATTTCTCTACGTGACTTGGCCTATCTCCTTAGTGTGGATTGCCAACCCTTTCCTATTAGTCCTAGTATAACCTCCCCTTGGCTCAGTTCAATTGATTAGACAAGAACATATCAATCGAATCATGTTAATCAATCTCTTTTTCTATTCATTACTACCTTAGTCTAGTCAGTAACACTAGGCAAGTTCTAATGTTGGCCACCAATAGAAAACATGCAAAATGAAGAGAGTTAATTAATACATATATGCATATTTTTCAAGAATTATGAATTATCTAATTTTACCTTGTTAGTTCTTCATTGTTCCCACAACTCTACTTGTGGATTTAGCCACTTATGATTTGTGTAGATACAAGACTTATGAATTGGAATAATATAATAGAGCATTTACATAATTGAATTAAGCACAAGTAAATCCAAGCTTCAATGAGAATCTCAAGATTATAAGATCAAGTAAAAGTACAAATGTTTATAAAAACACTCCAAGATTATACATAAAAACCAATTTATATATAATATTTCAAATACAAGTCCTAAAAAAAATATCATAACTGGGTTGGCATGTCTCACGAATAGCTTCACGGGTCATTTTGTGTTCAAAGACCCATAATCGGGATCTCGTGCATTGTTGCTATAGAACTGGACTTATAATCTATGAAACCCCTCTATGGCCCATAAAGTGTTCTACAACTCGTAGGGGTTTTCATCTAATTAATATTCAGAATGACATTTTCATCAGATCCTCAGGGCACAAAATATGATCTATAACTCGTAAAGTAGTCCACAACCTATTTGCATGATTGTAGGACAAATATTATAAAATCAGCCCTTTACTAGAATTGTCCATGAAACCTCCTTAATGGCGTGTAGAGTGCACTATGACCCATAAAGGGTCTCGTATATTATCAAAAATAGCAACTTTTGCAATATCTTCCAAAAATCAAGGGCAACCCTAAAATCTTACAAATAAACACAAAAATATATAAAACCCACTAACATCGCTTTGAAAACACAAAAAATTCCATGTTTTAAGCATCAAAAGTGTTGTATTTTGGTAGCATATCAACACCCTCAACTTAAAATTATTGCTTATTCTCAAGCGACGAACTCACTCTGTATAAGTAGTATAGTAACATAAAAATGTCAACCAAATGGCACACATCACAATAGACTTAAGCGCAGATACTCATACCATTTTTCAAAATAGAATCATATAGCCATCCAGTAAGCTAATACAGACTAATTCATGTGACAACACAAGTATAACAACTGATATACTATAAACAATATACAATCATTGAATAAGCCTAATGCTCACAATGCAATGCAAGTACCCTCACAGAAAAAAGTCTCATTTCTCACTCTCAGTGATGTTTTCATGTATAATATTGGTGCTACGCAAAATCTCTCACCCTCACAAAAGATATTCATACATCTTATCAAATCCATAGACTTACCCCTATACTCATGACTATGATCTTTAACTACTTGGACTAGAATCACTTTACGACTTTATAAGCTTGTAATATAGGCTCAGAGGGCTTTGGTATGTTATTTTGGGAACATAGCAACTAAAGTCCCTCCTTGACACTGTGTTTTTCTACATTTTTGCCCTACCAGCACAATTGTTTTCATTATATTCTCCCTTTTCTCATATTCTAAGATTTTCTAGGTACTTTTTTTTCTCAAATTTTTGCCTTGCTTTTGCACTTCATTTCTCTTTTCAGCTCATAACTAAGGCATCACTTTATTTTTCTTCCACCTACTATGTGATTTTTCTCCTTTTCTCTGTATAACTAACTTTACTCCTCATTTTTTGTTTCACCCTTACACTAGGCACCCTCAACTTAGGCTTTCATCTTGCGTTGAGGTGCACATTATCCATCAAGGCCACTTTTGGTAGACATCCTCAACTTTGCAATTTTTCCTCAGTCAAGGTGAATATTCAAGGAAGGAGTAGGGCCAATATAAGATGTTTACAACTAACAAGGCTAGGTCACTAAAGTGTTTTCAAAGAATAGGTATATGTCAGGCTCAAACATTAGGATTAAGGGATATTTTGAAAATTTTGTTGTTCATTTAGGTTAAGTAGACTCTTAAGAACAATGGCCTAAGATTCTTTCGTAATCCAATTAATCTACAATCTAACATAAAGTAACAAGTTTGTGGACTTATTGACTTGGGTTTTTTTGCCCAGAAATTTACTTGGTGCAATAATAGGGGTCTTCTTTTTAGAATTTCGAAGAGACTTGATAGAGCCATTGTCAATGATAAATGGTATGAAATCATGCATCTTACCACCATCACTTATTTGTCATCAGTAGGGTTTGATCATTGCCCATTGCTGATGGAATGTCTACCAGAGTTGACAATATTATCTTTACCCCCCTCCCCACTTTTGTCTAACTTGATTTCTTTAGATCCGTCTTGATTTGTTGAGGGGAGAATTATTTCATAGACCATCATGCTTGCTCAAGAGATCATTCACCAAATCAAGACTCTTGTTATTGGTATCAATGTTTTCATTAAGCTTGACATAGCGAAAACTTATTAAAGAGTTTCTTGGTCTTAAATTTGTCTTGTTATGAGAAAAATGGGGTTTGGTGAGACTTTTATAGATATGGTATGGAGAATTATGTCTAATAACTAGTATTCTATTATTGTTAATGGGGGTAGACATGGATTCTTTTATTCCACTAGAGATTTGAAATAGGGGGACCCTCATTCACCTGCTCTTTTTATTATTAGTATTGAAGTTCTTTCTAGACTCATGAATCAACTTCATCACAATCCTAATTATCATAGTTTCTATATGGAAAGGAAGGTGCCTCATATTAACCATCTGAGCTTTGCTAATGATATTATCATATGCACTTCTAGCAGAAGTAGATCCTTGGAGCCCATTATGTAAGTGTTATGCAAGTATAAAGATGTATACAGGCAATTAGTTAACAAATCCAAGAGCTATTTTGTAATTCACTCTAATGCTTTTAGAAGTACAGGTAATAGAGTGAAGAAGTCACTAGTTTTCTACAGTAAAATAATCCCTTCACTTATTTAGGTTGCCCAATCTACTTTAGTAGACAAAGTGTAATTTATTTTTCAGAGTTGGTTTCTAAAGTTGTTGTAAGAATCTCAGGATGGAAATCTAAGATTCTAAGTTTTAGTGGTAGAGCAACCTTGATCAAATTTGTGCTCCAATTTCTTCCAATACATTTGTTGTCCTTAATGTCTCCTCCCTCAACTACTATCCAGCAGATTCAGGGCTTGTTTGCAGATTTCTTTTGGTAATGGTTTGAAGGGAAAAAGAAGTATCATTGGTCTTCATGGAAGAACCTTAGTTTTCCCTATGAAGAAGGTGGTATTGGAGTGATATTGATGTCTGATGTTTGCAAATCCTTCCAGCTTAAACACTCGTGGAATTTCATATCAAAATACTTTGTAGGGTACCTTCTAGAGAGCTAAATATTGTCAGAGAGCTAATTCTATAGGCAGGAAATAGGACATGGGTGAATCTCTTGTGTAGAAAGAGATGATCAGTAGTAGGCCAAGAATGGAACAACATATTCAGTGGAGAATTAATTCAGGATCTTGTTCCTTTTGGTGGGATGATCGATTGGGGGTTGGCCCTCTTGCCAACTATAACAATGTGAGTCATAGGTTTAATATTACTCCTGTCTCTAATTTCTTGCATTATGGATAGTGGGATGTGGTTCTTATCGGTGTAGTTGCTCCTCCTAAATTTATTCAAATGATTCTTGCAACTCAGATCCATAATCTATTTAGGGAACCTGATAAGGCAATATGGAAGCCAAATATTGATGGTATCTTCACTATTGCTTCTACCTGGAACATTATTAGAGATCATAGACCTATATCAAAGCTTAAAGTGTTCACTTGGCATAGACATATTCCTTTTAAATGCTCTTTTCTATTGTGGAGAGCTTTATAAGGTAAACTTCCTACATGTGTGTTATTGTTATTCTACTCCAGGAATTGCTTACTATTGACCATGTTTTTATTACTGGGTGATTCACTGCTAATGCTTAGAGGTTCTTTGCTAGCTTTAGTGGGATTGAGTGTACCAGATTGCCCCTTCACCATTATATCATGAGATGGTGGGATGTTAGGTACAAGAATGAGGCTCATAAGTTGCTCCTACATTCTATTCCTTTTTTTGTCTGCTGGAATATATGGAAAAACAAATGTGGGAGCAAATATGCAAACAAACAATCAAATTTGCCTAAAGTGAAATATATGGTGATCAAAAATATTAGCATGCTCTTTAGATTAGTATTTCCTTATATACAGTGGCCTGGGAAATGGAAATATATGGTCCAGCATGCTAAAAGGCGTGTTCATGAGCTTAAAATAGTTCCTATACAATGGTTAAAACCACAAGGTCAGTGAGTAAAGCTGAAATCTAGTGGTGCTATTAGAGGTGGGAGTATAATTAGAGATAGCAAGGGGGAAATGTTGCTTACTTTTTCTACCTCCTTGGGTGAAGGAACTAAAAATCAAGATGAGATAGGGACAGCTCTTTTTGGCCTAGCTTGGTGCATACAGTTGAGATATGACATAGTGATTTTGGAGGTGGATTTAGAACTTTTGTATAAATGGATCATGAGATAGGTTAATCCTCTTTGGCAACTCATTCAGACACTAGCTAGACCTTAGGATTACATTTTGCAATAGTAAGATTTCAGATGTAGGCACATAATAGGGAAGCTAATTTTGTTGCTGATTCTATGGCAAAGTTTAGTCATTCCCTCATAAATCTACAAGTATTTTTTTGACGATCATTTCATTCCAAGGGAAGTAAAAGCATATTACTACTTGGACAAAGAGGATATGGTTGCATTTAGAAGAAATTAGCTTAAGACAAATACAGAGCCACCCTGATTTTGTGGTTTGTTCAGTAATCAATATGTCTCTTTATCCTTTTGCTAAACCATGGAGCTGCTTATGATATATCTTAGGTGTTTTCTAGGTTTGTTCTCCTTTTATTTTGTAAGGGGAGAGTCTCCCTAGTTTTATTACTTTCCTAGAAACATTGTACTATGAGGAGTCCTTTTGGTATTTTATGAGTTTGTTTTTCTTTCCAGTTATGGGAACAAAATAGATGACCTTAGTAGGTTGAACAATTTGTATACCACCATAGATTTGGAGGTAGGGTTCTTGTCCCTATCCTTTCTACTTTTTTTTGAATTTTGATTTATAATAAGGCTTGGGGTGTACGGCTCAACCCCTAACCGTCCAAAGGGTTGGGGACCCGTTGGCATAGATCTGTTCTGCAAAAAAAATGAACTTAGAGAATTAGGGAAAGTTATGAATTAGCACACAGAAAATGAAGTTAGCAGGTTAAGCTCACGCTCACATGGCACTGATTATATTACTAATAAAAGACTCTCATATCATGCTTTTTATCTCAATTACCTGCACTTATAAGAACAAGCATTGTCAACATACTTAGACATGCATGGTTACTATCTAGACTAATTAATCAAAATTTGATGGGTATTATTTTTCACAAAAAAAAACACAAAAACATTATATGCCACAAATATTAGCACTATATGCTACAAATACTACCTAAACATCCTAAATGTCAGTTCAATAGAAAGTAAATATCCATGGGAAAAACGAACATAAGCAAGAAACCCCAAGATAACAATTAGGGTAGTTATGGACCTAAGCTACTTTGACTTCACTGAGGCCTATAACTACCCATACTTAATTAAAAAAGAGGTGTATTGTACCCAAAGCATACAATCAAAGTAAACTAAAGTATAGGGGTCAAAAAGCATATCTCGGCACCTAAGCACCATAGTGTGGCTGAGTGTGACCACCCTCGACCTGCGTGGTGGATCTCTCAGTAGTAGTATTTTATTCGGAGGGGCCAATACCCCTCACTAGCTCAAGCTCATGAGTTCTTCGTATCTCTGCCTCTTACCTCGACTCTCTCAAGAAAAGCTTAAGCTCCTCTTCTTTACTTGACCCTGCATGAAAACGTATGGCATCAGGATAATTATTTGGTTGGGCCTCTTTTCATGGGAAGACTATGTGTACTCCTGAGGATCAAATAGATCGACCATCGGCACTTGAAGTATCATCTCTGGTAGTTTCACCAGTTCTGCCAGTGCTACTGTCATATTGACCCAGAGTCGTTGGATCTCCATCTTGATGGCTTTTAAGTCTACTACCCTGACCATGCTTAGGCTCTGTTGTACCCTCATCTTAAAGGCATCAATGCTGGTATCCATAGTGGAAAAATAGTCCTGAATAGTGGTGTTGTGTAGGCTTGCATGCAGCCCTACAAATTTTAAATTGCCTGGAAGACTTGAGGCCTAATTTGCTGAACTACCTAAGTCAACTATGACTCAACATGTGATAATCTCTACACCATCAGCTGTACAAATATTGTTGAAATGTAAATGATTCCCGCAAGTGCAGCCTGTGAAAAAGTGGCCTATGGTACAGGAGCAGAGGTAGTGGGCCTCATCTTCTTATCTGCCTCCAACTGTGGGGCCTATCCTCAGTAGCAGTAGTAATGGTGGTGGTTTGTGGAACTGTCACAACCCACGTCTAGGGCCTAAATGTACCAGTGAATAGGGAACCCGAAGGAACCCCAAACAAGCCTCATCGCATATCATTACACATCCTTGGTCATGGAAGCAATTAGAATGATAATAAGAGATAAATGTAAACAAGGGGAAATTGGGACTAAGGAGAAACTTTTATACCATAAACATCAAGAGTCAATAGAGTCAAACTCATAGCATAGATACATAACATGTCCAACAATACCTCTACTACATAGATAAGAGCGGGGGCCAAGACAAAGGAACCAGGCTCACCCTCATAGTCAATACATAAGTCACAGATAATGTCATAATACGTAAAAAGAGATCATAAGTAATGTCTCTGAAATGGTTCACTTACCAATAAGCTTGAGTAAAACACTGCTAGCCATGTCAGTGGAGATGATCAAGCCGGGCTCCAGTTCCTTCATGGTGATATCAGGTAGGCATAGAGTATGCATTAGTATATTAGAATATACTAAGTATGTAGGATGCAATGCAATAAGAGAGAGGCAATAATCAAAATGCATAATCATAGCAAGAAATAGTACATTAGCAACATGGCATGTATGAACAATGCTTAAGGTAAAACACGCTTGGAAATCATGATCAATGAATGTCACTCAATAAGGAATACATACTCACCCCTTTCTTACCAATCTTTATGAAATGGAACAAATGAACCCCACTCACCTTATACTATAACCTTTTTGGAGAGTGTTACCAATACTCCTACCGTACGACATAGTCTTCTTGGTAGATAGTATGAGATGTCCCCTACTTTATGATAAAATCTTTTTGGTAGGAACCGTGATTTGTTCTACCTTAATGCATGTAATTTTTGATAGACTGTCCATAACTTATGATATCATCTTTTTATTGGGAACCATTAGTCTTTATTCCTTATGGCATGGGCTTTTTGGTAGGGGTCCATAGCTTATAATATGATCTTTTCTGTAGGAACTGCTAGTTATTCTACCTTACGGCATGGCCTTTTCAGTAGGGTGTCCATACCTTATGATATGATCTTTTCGATAATAACTATTAGTTATTCTAACTTATGGCATGGACTTTTTTGGTAGGTTGTCCATACCTTACGATATGATCTTTTTGGTAGTAACTATTAGTTATTCTACCTTACAGCATGGCCTTTTTGGTAAGGTGTCCATACCTTATGATATGATATTTTTGGTAGAAACTATTAGTTATTCTACCTTACGGCATCGCCATTTGGTAGAGATCATAGAACTAGCTCATCACAACATTTCATTTTTCAAAGAATAAGGGAAGACCTTCTCCATTTTCTAAAGAGCACACCAAACATGGAAACCCAACAATCTACTTGCAACACCATAGGTAATCTTTCATGAAAGTAAATTGTATAAACATTCCTATCATCGTCATATAGTTATCATATACATACATTACTTCTATAATTATTTTATCACCATATAATCATCATATGCTAATTCAACTCATAAGACATGCATTATACCTTCACTTCCTCAAGAAACCATAACTGAATATTTTATCAAACACTTAGCAGTGTGTAATAGAGGTACAAAACCATACAATTTAGAGATGAAATCATGCAAGAACATATATTGTAAATCAATCAACACCTTGCAACACCCTCAATCAATATACACAAGAAAACCTCAGCAAATCATACAATAGATCTAAGATTTATACCTTAAAACATAGTAAAACAATAACAACTTTACATAGATTTAATATAGTTCATAGACATGTTCATACTAGTAAACCCATTTGTAAATACACCTTAAATTATGCAATTGAGTAAAAAGGAGATTAAGGCACCATAGGTAAAAGGACTCAATTATTGAAACCCACATATAAGAGCTTTGGAGAGTTTCTTGAGGAAGATTTGAAATGGAGGATTGAAGCTTAATGAAATCCTTAGATCTGGAAAGAGATTGGGACACGTGAATTTTGAGGAGGACTTCAGGTTTGACTTGGTTTCCTTGAATTCCTACAAGACTTCTTGAAAGCCTTGAGAATGAATAGAGAATTTCATGATGATTGGAAAGGATTTTGAGTGATTTTTGGTTGGTATTTAGGGCTCAAAACGGCTAGAAAATGAGGAATTTTCATGAATATAGGTATAGGGTTATTACCCAATTGCCCTGGAGTAAAAAGAATAATTTTTTGTAGGTTTTTGAATTAGTCTGCATCAGGTTTGGGTTATGGACAACTACTATTTTACAAAGTTTCACCAATAATATTTTTCTTGGTACGAAAAAAGTATACCTTGTAGGTATTCGTTCTCCCACTCAATTTTGCCCTCTAAGCAAGAGTATGAGGTCGAATTTATGAAATTATGTATGGATTTTAAGATATTGAAAAAACTGCACCGTAGGCTCTGTCCAAGCTATGTGAAGGGTTGTTTAAATGTCCTCTATTTTAGATATAAGGGAATTACGATTATGGGGGCATTTCTAGGAAAGTGTGGGGTGTTTCAATATCTCCCTCTTGGGAACATTTGTCCCCGAATGTCGAAGAAATGTACATAAGAAGAGTAATCCTTAACTAATCAGCCCCATTAAGAATATAATAATGCACCTAAATACCATTTTCAAGAATCTCAACCCAAATGTCAAAAATCGTCATGAACTTGTTAACATAAACGTGAATGTATATAAATAACATAAGAGTTGAAACATAAGACTTAAAATCACAAAGGGATTTGACATGTTATCATAGGCTTGAATAGAATGAAAGAAATACTTATATTGCTTCTCCATGTACGCACTAACTTCCCAAGAAACACAAATGGATAGACGACCCTTCCAAATGGTTTTGGTGAACACCATACCATTATCAATTAATTTATCCACTCACCCATCCAACACCTCCATCGGGACCTTCTCCTGAGCTAACTTATCCTCAATATCACCCACAATCCATAGCTCAATTGTCAACCTTAAATACAACTAGCCCACTTTGTACCATAACCACCATTAACCCCTTGGGAGACAACCTCCACTCTTTCATTCTCTCACCAAAATCTTCCATCACTAATAAGGAGGTAATGAAGGCCTTGTATAATTTAGACCTCTTAACCCAAGAAGATTTGGAACCACCAAGAATGCTACACCACTATGCTCAACTTTCCTCAACCTAACCTCCAATCTAACTAATCAATGGACACCACTAGTCTCCTTTTTGCCACCATCAACAACACATGCTAGGCTACCCAGAGCATCGACCGCAACAGTAGCCTTACCGGGAAAAATGATGCACACTCATATTGTAATCCTTAAGGAGTTCTAACCATCTTCTTGTTACCCTCAACTCATAACTATCATAATTAACAAACAACTTCTCATCTCCTAAGACTTGCGACACTACCCCCAAATGGTTTATAAGCTCTAACTAAATCAATGCTCCACCACTAGAGGCACCAAAAACATTCCAAGGTAGGGTTTTAATACCCTATTCATGAGACCCATAAACACAACCAGTGTATAAGTCAATCAACAACGCCACCAATATTCCAAATACTCCTTCGTAATCTGAGAGGACACTTAGGGATATCAGCTAGCCTCATCCCCACTTGGGAACAAATCTTGAATCTCAAATCAACCTTAGAGAAGTGACACTTACGGCATAGCCTTTTTGGTAGGGTGTCCATATCTTATGATATGATCATTTCGGTAGGAAGTACTAGTTAATCTACCTTATTTCATGGCCTTTTTGGTAGGGTGCTCATACCTTATGATATGATCTTTTTGGTAGGAATTATTAGTTATTCTACCTTACGGCATGGCCTTTTCGTTAGGGTGCCCATACCTTACGATATAATCTTTTCGATAGGAAATATTAGTTATTCTACCTTACCACATGGCCTTTTTGGTAGAGATCATAGAACTAGATCATCACAACATTTCATTTTAAAAAACAAGGGGAGACCTTCTCCATTTTCTCAAGAGCACAACAAATACGGAAACCCAACAATCTACTTACAACACCATAGGTATTCTTTCATGAAAGTAACTCATATAAACATTCCTATGATCATCATATAGTCATCATATATATACATTACTTCCATAACCATTTTATCATCATATGGCCATTCAACTCATAGGAGATGCATTATATGTTCACTTCCTCAAGAAACCATAACCGAACATTTTATCAAATACTTGGGGGGTGTAATAGGGGTACAAGAACATACAATTCAGAGATGAAATCATGCAAGAAAATTAATTATAAAACCATCAATAAGCACTTTTAAACACTCTCAAGCAATATATACCAAACCCCTCATCACATCTTACAATAGATCCAATATTTATAGCTCAAAACATAGCAAAACAGTCACAACTTTATATTGCTTTAACATAGTTCATAGATATGTTCATACTAATAAACCCATTTGTAAAATCAACTTTAAATCATGCAATTGAGTAAAAGGAGATTAGGCCACCATGGGTAAAAGGACTCAATGGTTGAAACCCACATATATTAGCTTTGGAGAGTTTCTTGAAGAAGATTTGACATGGAGGCTTAAAGCTTGAATGAAATCCTTAGATCCAAAAAGAGATTGGGACACTTGAATCTTGAGGAGGACTTGGGGATTGAGTTGGTTTCCTTGAATACCCACAAGACTTTTTGAAAAACTTGAGAAAGAATGGAGAATTTGATGAAGATTAGAGAGGATTTTGAGAGGGTTTTGGTTAGTTTTTAGGGCTCAAAATAGCTAGAAAATGAGGGGGGTTTGTGTATATAGGTATAGGGTTATTACCCAACTACCCTGGAGTAAATAGAACATTTTTCGAAAGGTTTTGAAGTAGTCCACATCGCGGACCCATCGCAGATAGCTACTATATTTGCGAAGTTTCACTAAAAATTATTTCTCTTGGCACGGACAAAGTATACCTTATAGGTATATATTTTCCCACTCAAGATTACCCCACTAAACTAGAATATGAAGTTGGATTTGTGAAATTCTACATGGATTTTGAAATATATTGAAAAAAAAAACATCGTAGGGTTTTTTCGAGCTATGTGGAAGGGTGTTTAAATATCCCCGAATTGAGATATAAGGGAATTACAAAATTATGGTCACATTCCTAGGCATGTATGGAGTATTTCAGGAACCTCAAGTGGTAGCACTGGGATGAATATTCTCTTTCATAGGGGCAGTCTATTACGGTGCTCACCAGAGTGCCATTGGGTTTTCCTCAGCCTTGATTAGTATGTCATCCAACATATGTTCGACCTTGATCAGAGAGTCCAGCTAATATAGGATCTCCACTCTTAACTCTGGATAGAGTCTATCGATCAAGCATGGAAAAGGGATGGAGGTGGACCTTTTCAGGATGGCCTCATGGATCTGCTCAGCAATGAGCCGAGCCTAATCTATCTCATCACCAGCCAAGATATAGGGAACTAACACTGTATGCTTTGTTATTAAAGTATTATTAGCAAGTATTGAATTGATTTGTGATATGACACCCACCCACCAAAGTTTAGCGAGGAAACAAAGAGAAGCCTTGATAGTAAGCTCTTAGTGAATTGCGACCCATCTAGGTTTTGGACCCTGCTCAATAATCAAACTGGCCACCTATCTTATCAAGATCGCTCTATTCAATAGATCTCTAATCACCATCAAGCTCCTCGTCTTCCCCACTCTGTAGTCAAACTTAGTTGTGGATCTAGGAGCAGGGAACTCTTGCCCAAACAACATGTGGCGAATGGTTGTCTCTGAGATGTCCACCTGTCGGACCCTCACTCTGGTCTCGATTTGTCTGGGCTGAGCAAGGGGCTTCTTCCCCTTAGGAAAGGTAATGTGAATCATGGCTACAAAGGATGTGTAGAACTCCCTTATAATGGTCGATGAGTACCTCTCAAGCGATTTAGTGAGCAACTGGAACCCCTATTTGATCATAGTATCTTTGAGACTGGGATATTGTTGAGTTGTCTGAGATGACTCGAGGCTTCTCATAAATGGAGCGGGGCTGTCTTACCTCATTTGTAGTTTGTGAGTCATCAATATAGATGTTTTGCATGCCAGTGACATACGATCGACTAGTAAGAGCATCTGGTGGAGATGGTGATGCCCACAGTATAGGAGAAAACTTTGTCTCAGACCCATTGCCGAAGCCTGAACTTGAGCGTGACTCCTCTTTAGATGGAGTCATCTGAATAGATTCACTTCTATAGTGGTCTCCCTTATCAGACTAGAGATTATGAATGACAAGAACTTAAGTCTGCCCAACTCTAGAAGGAGCCCTCGGTATGGTCTATCAGCCTCTTGGTCGGGTTGGATACTGAGCTCCTCTAATGAACTACTCGGGGTGGAGACCTGCTCATGCCCCAAGGGCTCATCCCTTAGCCTCCTCTACAGGGCCCTGATTTCCTCATGTTTTGCTTTCAAACCCATACTATCTGAAAATAGATATTTACACACCTTGATTAGTCCTACAGATCAAAAAATGAAACACAAAATCAATTCAAACATCGTTGCAGAAGGGTCTACAAAGGTACCTCTATAGGCCGTAATGGAAACTCCAAGCCATAGAAGGATCTCGTAAAGTAGTACTCACAAAATGTTTGTTAACTAGAAATGTCTACTAGACCATGTATGACTCATAGAATGTTGTATGAGTCATACACTGAGTCATGGAGGATCCCAATAACTAAATTTATTTCATATAGGGATCCATAAGACATTTATATGCGCCATAAAGCATATTATGACTCGTAGAAGGTCTTGTCTGATGGGTACTCAAAAACTTTAGGTTTCTGAAGTCCTGTACAAGGAGTAATTAGGACTCGTGGAATGTTCCAAGGGTCGTAAAAACCACTTGTAAACTAGAAAACTCAGTCACCTGAGTTTCTTAGTCCATCAATACATACCTCATACGACTTCTTTCAATGTTATTCTACCAGCATCGAGGCAATATGCACATACCTACATGATTTTCAACCCAACCTTCAACAGCCCAACATGATAATTGAAACGTGTACCCCATCATAAATAATTGAGCATACTTCCCCAACCCTTCCAAATCTGTGTGAATGAATTAATATCAAAATTATGCATCCATGTCATCATACACACCAACTTACACACATGATCAATTCATCACAAATGGTGGGTGATTTAATAGTTGCTTAAAAACATCATTCAAACATACAATAAAGCAACTACACCAAATTACAATTTTAGACACATATCTCATGATCAGGCAACCACAATTCAATTATGAGCAAGTCCATTTTCACATATGGATTTTTGTTCATCATAACCATTCTCGAGATAATTTTCAATTTAACCATATAAATATAGGCAAATAAATAGTACTGGGTTACCCAAAAACTTACCAAAAATGAGACACTAGAAACCCTAGGGCATTAAAAAGCTTGCTGAAAAATGTAGGGTTTATTACTGTCGGTGGTCAAAATATTTGGAGGTGGGGGTTGACCGGGTAATTTTCATAATTTAGAGATGAAATAAAGTTAAAATATTTTGACCTCAATATTTATATTTTGACTAAGTCTATTAAAAACTAATGGGCCTGGACTCTACGAAACACTGATGACGGACCTTAGAGTATTTTACAACTTGTGAATTATTATTTTGTAGAACATCCAAGCCTTAGTTTTCAAGACTGTGTTTCATGGACTAGTATACGATTTGTAAAATGAAGTATAATCCATAGGGTTTGTCATAGATGCCCCCCATATACGAGTTGTAAAATGAAGTATAACCCATAAGGTTCATCGTAGAAACCCCCCGCACTTAGTCAAACATTCAGAAGACTTTCCTGGGTCCCTGAGCCCCATTCACAAGCCATAATTTTACCTATGAATCATAAAGTTTGTTCATGGCTGGGGTGAACAACGTTTTGATCACTGGAAATATCTACATGATGGTGTATGGTCGTAAAGTGATACGACCTATAGAACCAGTCATAGAGGCACGTCCTGATGCCCTTCTCAGCCAAAAATAGTTGACTTAGCCATGTACTTGCACATTCTTTATAGAACACACTGTTACCCTTTATGAAACCAGTCAAATGTCTAAAATTACAACCAAAATACAAGGAAATAAACTATGTACAAGTCTAAAAACTAAAATAAATCTCCAACTACAACTATTACATCAAAAACCTTAGATTACCTTCTAAGTAGCGCTTGATTTATTATCGCGGCACAACTTGGACAACTAGGTTACTCAGACTTCACCAATTGCCCAAATCTCATTCTTTAAATCATCTAGTCTCTTCATAAACTAACAGTTATTGAATAAACTTTTCATCATACAATATAGACCTATGTTCACCAACTTTGATATGCACCAGTACTCGCCCAGTGGCTAGGAATGGTCTTCCCAAGATGATTGAGGCGTCGAAGTTGACTTTGAAATCCATGATAACAAAGTTTGTGAGGGATATGAACTTTTCAACCTTTACAAGGACATCATATAATATCCTCATAGGCTTATTCTCTATTCTATCAGCCATCAATAATCGTGTGCTCTTCCGAGTAGGGGCTCCGAATCCAAGCATCGTGAAGACCACTAGGAGCATTAGATTAATGCTGGCACCTAGACTATATAGTACCCTTGCAAACTCCATATCTCAAATAGTGTTGGGTAAGGTAAAAGCGTCAGGATATTCTCACTTTTAGACCAAGGACCTTGTAGAAATTGCACTACAATTTTAAATCTCTTGGGAGAGCTCCTGACTCATAGTGTGCTTCTTTATAACGGGTTCATTCATGTACTTTACATACCCTGAAATGTTCTCCAATGCCTCAATGAGATGGATGCTGATGGAGAATTGTTTTAACATGGAGAGAACTATTTAAACTTGCCGTTTTCCTTCCTTTTTTTAATTATTTGAGGGAAAGAATGATGAAGCCTAGGAATGGTCTTCAACTTTTACGATGCATCAGAAGCTTCACTCACCCTATCCTTGCTAGTATCGTCTCTAATATCAGCATCCTTTACCGCAACTGTCTCCTCTTGAACATCATCCTCATCAGCTGGCATAGGAGGATCAATGGTTCTCTTTCCACCATGAGTAGTAACTGCGATGTATTGCTGATGTGCTGTCAAAATACAACATATTTGATGGCTAAAATAAGGAATTTCATGATTTCTTAATGCAACGTTTTATGATTTTTATGTTTTTTTATTTTTCTTGTAGAAAAATTAGGTTGGCATGATTTTGAATAAAAGTTACAGATTTTGCTTAATCATAGGACATATGATCTCACCTACGAGTCATAGCCTAAGCTACAAGTCGTAGATGTGTTATAGCAAGAAACAAAGACCGAAAATCAAAAATTTGCTAAGTGGAGGTCACACCTACTAAGTCATCCTACGAGTTGTAAATTGCATTACAACTCATATAGGTAGACTCATAGCAAGAATCAGAGAGCCAAAATATTAGACCAAAACCTGAAGGCCTAGACTACGAGATGAGCGTATGATTCATAGCCCAAGTTATGACTCATAGAAGTGGGTCATACTAGTTCAGTCCAAGATGCCAAAAACCTGATACGAGATCCCGGTTACAACTCGTAGGCTATCCAACCATTCTTACCTGTGAGGCGTACCAGTTGCCAACTGTATTTTTGTGTAATTTTTAGGGTTATTTTTATAAACACTATATATAGTTTAAGTTAGGGTTTTAAAAGAATAGGATTTGAAATAGAGTAGTTTTTATCAACTTTGAATTTACTCTTAAGAAAACTTTGAGATTTTTAGCTTAGCTTATAATTTTCTGTTGGAAAACCCAATTTTGGCGAATGTAAACCTTGCTTTGTGCTTATTGTCAATCTATCAAACTTGTGGCTTGCAACTTGTGATGTCTTCATTCTTCATTGCTTATGGTAAAACTCTCAACTACCTCTTATATTTGCATTTTTGTTGGTTTTGCTTTAGCCATGAGTAGCTAAACACCCAGAACATAGGGTTGTGGGAACCATGGGTAGTTGACTTGAGATGACCTAGGTTCCTCACATTTATATGATTGGGGTTTTGCATGTATTGTCTATTTCTCTCCATATAGATTGTTATTTGATAGTGGCCAACACCAAACCCTGCCTACTATCATGATCCCGACCAAGGTAGTGACGAATAGAAAAAGGGAAATAGATGACACCATTCGATTGATGCGTTCTAATCTAATTAACCAAACCTGACCAAGGGAAGGTGGACTGGGACAATAGGTAATGGTTAGTTGGTAAGCCACGGTAGCTGACCAAGCTCCATGGTCAAATTAGACCTTCAACTTCACAAAAAGGCTAGAGAAACCTAAGTTACCATCTTGCATGAGAATCTCCAATTGTAGTTGTGTTATCTAGGGTAATCGAGTTAATGAACCATGAGGAAAACTTTTCCCAAGTTGTCTCTAAAGTAAGTATTTTATCATATCTTTGTATAGTGTTTATTTAACTTTGTTCTTTCAATCACAACTCCCCTCCCCCTCCCCACCCCCATTTAGAGATTTTAGTTATAAATGCTTGAAATGATTAACAGTGAAGTCTTTTAGTCAAGTCTTGTATTCCCTATGGATTTGACCCTAACCTTTGGTTAGATTAATTTCTTACAGGGATCGCATTCTTATTGGAGCGTGAACATTATTAAAAATTATGGCGCCATTGCTTGGGAATATAGCTAGGTTTTGACTTGATTTCACTATTAGTTAGTTCTAGAGTTTATTTCTAAACTCTCCTGTAGTTTACTTTTCCATTTTTTTTGTTTTTTGCTATTTATCCTATTCACAGGTTTATTAGCACCATGACTGAATAAAAGCTCTATATAGCAACTGATTTGTCGGAGACATTGCAGAGATAAGCCTTGTTTTATGGACAAGAATCCAAAGAGCCCCAAACTCACCTGCAGAATTTTACTCAAACTTTCAGGGGGGTTCTTGGGACCAGATATCCTGCTTGGGAGGCCATAACTCTTCAAGCTTTTCCCATGATGCTCCGGAGTGAGGCTGTAGAATGGTGGTCAATTCTCACACCTGATGCAATTCTAACTTGGGTGAGGTACAGAGAATCTTCCTCATGAACTTCTATAAGGAGGCCAACAAGCAAAAGCTATAAAACAACATCTGCAATTTCAAAAGGGTGCTAGAAGAACCATTGGTGGTAGCTTGGGAAAGGTATAAGCAGTGATTGATGACGAATCAAAACAACTATTTGGCTGATGATGAATTGGAGGCTAGTTTCTACCAAGCACGAACCTCCAAGTAATAAGGGCATGTTGATGCATTATTTAGAGGGGATTGTTGGGAGTTCCTAAGATGACCATTTGGATAGATCACTGAGCATATGGACAAGCTATCAATAGTTGCCTAAGTTTACCAACCCATTCAAGGATAAGCCAGACTATCCACTGGTGCATTAAAGGGAGCCCCAGGTAAACCCAAAAGTGAAAATGTGTCAAATTGGATGAGGTTAGCACACCAACATTGCATCATAGATAAGCTGACAAGGATTGAGCATATGCTTGAACAAGTATGATCAAGGTTAATGATCAAGATGACATTGTCCAGGAGATAAAGTTCGATGTTCATTTCTACACCCTAATTTCGTCGAAAATCCAAAAAAACTTCTCCCCCCCCCCATTAACTATTTGGATCAAATTTTTGCTACCCATGTATTTTCTTATGAATACTCTAGCGATGACACTATATTTCTAGGGTTTTAGCATACTACTTGCTCTCTCATTACCTCTTATTTATCTTCATTTGCTAAATTTGTAAGTTTCCATGCTTACCTTTGGCATTCATATTATGATCCCTGAATATTGTTGAATGAATGTTAATTTCTCCATTATTTTAGTATCACACATGAGAAAATGATTATATGAACTTGATGACTTAGGTTGGGCTTGCTGAATTCCCTAGCATGTTTTTAAATGGTATGAATGCCCTTGTTGGGTAGTGGTAAGGTTGACTGTCGATGATTATGACTTAGAGACTTGTTAATCTTAGGTATTTAGTGAAAGTAGTTGGGGATTGTTGTTTAACTATGGGACACTAGTTGGTTGTGTTGGCAAAATTCATAGTGGTTTTAATTGCATGTCTATAATGATATACTGCTTCGATGTTGTTTAAATGTATTTTGCATGATCCTTAGTTCTTGAGGGTAGATTGTAAGCACCACAGGTGGATTCTGTTATCTACCATGAGGACACACTATAAGTCATAGGTAACCCTATGGGTGGTAGTAGCCCCTTGCAAGAGGCACTAGTCACCTGAGGCTCCTTATTACTTACCCTACGAGACCTATCTACGATTTGCAATATTCACTACAAATCGTAATAAGGGACTCATAGAACCCACCTTGTTTTAAATTATATTCTGTTCTGGACTAAACTTTTAGACTATAACTCATAGGTCATTCTACAAGTCGTACCTAAGGCTCATTTCTTTAATCAGAATGTCATCTTCTAGGTGCCTCAGAATTACAAGGCCCTTGTACGACTAGTAAGTCTACCTATTAGTCATACCTGTGCTTTTTACCTGCAAATCTACAGCTGAGTTAGTGCAATATTTTTGAGTTTTTTTTAGTGTGTTTAGATTTCTATTATTGATTTGTCCTTGCAGTTTCTATTTCTTTCAAACACTATTATGCTCATGTTATATTTGTGGGATGAAGTTTTAGGTTATATGGCACCAAAGGTTGGAAATGGGGTAACTAAAGCTCAAGGAAGATAGTTGAGGGATGACACATCTGATGATTAAACATCTAAGGGCTCTGTGGAAGTTCGCAGACTCAAGATAGACCCCAAGGCACATGTCCCTCAATCTTGAGCCTGAGCTGCACAAATACCATCGAAAGTTACTAGTCCTTCTTAGTCTGAAAAGAAGGGCAATAAAGACGAGTCAGATGATGGCCTTTCACTTTAAGAATCGGAGTCCATTGAGACATCTGATAACCTACCTGAGGAGAATAGTTTTCAACCTCCAATGAATCCTACTACCACTATTACTTCAACAGATCCCAGAAAAAGTAGACAGTGTGTTTCAGGCATGCAGGAGATATTTGACAAAGGGTTGGATCCAAAGGGTCCGGGAAGGTCGGTTTGACAATTTCACGAGGAATCAAGACTCAATAGTTCCATATTAAGCAGAGTACTTAACCTAGAGATACAGATCAACCATCACGGAGTTGCATGGCTATTACAAAAGTTGCACAAGTATGCCCCATATCTAGTCTGGGAATTTTATGCTACCTATTATGCCACTATTCTCAAGATCTTCCTCGAGGGAAGAAGCCCATAGAGTATCAAGGTTGCAGAAGTTCTAGTGCGGGGCAAAATTGTTGATATTTCAGAGGAGACTATCAGGAGGATTTAGTTTAGGCCAAACTACATAGTACCTTATTCCACCATAGAGTATAATACTAAAATTATTAAGATGAGAAAAGTAGTGAGCGAGAAGAATGAGGATATGAAGATAGAGTTACTTAGGTAGATAGCTACCTAGATATGCTAGGAGGGTGTGGAACCTACGTGGGTCATAAATGATGCTGCTCAGATTGTGAAATCCCACATCTCTCAGAGCTAAATTTTTGTGATTTATTATTCGTTGGCGCATTAGGCCCACCTTTATAGATAATGTGATCACCCTAGAGAGGGTTGTACTACTAGCTAGCATTTTGGCTGGCTATGATATTGATTGGGCAGGAATCATGGCCGAACAAATCCATGATTCAGCAATTTCTACTAAGACTTCATTACCTTTTCCCATCCTAATACATCAATCGTGTAATTAGGCAGGGGTGTGTGTTTCCCTGCACTTGGATCCATATGTAGAGGCCGTGTACACTATAGATCCTATCCTTATAAAGGCTAATGAGAACCCAATGGCCCTATAGGGAATAGTTTTTCCTCTGATCCTAGATCCATTCCCAGAAGATTCTCAGACTCAGGGTTCACCTCCAGTTGCTATTGGCACTACTATAGTTGCTACCGGCACTACTTCAGTTGCTGTAGAGCCCTCACTAGTTGTTGAGATCTAGTCCATACCATCCTCCAGTATGCTAGCACTAGCAGTATCTATATTACAAGTTGATTCTATTATCTCTACTATTACTTTTTAGGTACTATTAAGCAGGGTAGCTATGACGTAGTCTAGGCTTCAGGCTTTAGCAGCACCGGTCAGACCTTGGGTTAGCCAAACCATGGGGGACTTGGAGAAGAAGATAAAGGCATACACATATGCATTGGTAGATGAGAGAGTTAGAGCAGTGGATACCTGAGTTAATACATTTGAGGCGATAGTCCAGCGGAGACTTGAGGGTGCTCAACCTGCTGACACTGGTGTAGTGACATAGGAGTTGGAAAAGTTTAAGGATGACATACTACAGATGTTTGCATCCCCAGTCTCAGTAGCAAAGGTAGCACCGACAGGTGATGACATATTTGACTGGCTAGCTGACTGCTAGTATGCTCATGGGAAGAGGTCCCTCGAGATAGATGATCTAGAGATGAGCCAAAAGATGCCTTGACCTAATGAACCAGTAGCCTCAGTGGAGGAGCCAACACCAGAGGAGGTGGTGTAGGAGTTGATCCTGTTGGCGGCTATTCAGAAAGATCGGGAGCAGCACACCATACATTGAGAGGGTAGCTTGGGTACTGTTGCGAAGGAAATGGTGGCACAGGACCCCGTTGACCAACCAGAGACTGCTGCTTGATGCACTATGATGTTTGATTTCTTTTGACCAAATTTTTATTTTGTCCTTATGGATACTTTGTTCTATTGTTTGACAATCTTTTTATTATGTTGGTTTTTGGATGTGTCCAAATATTTTTATGATTGGATGTTGTTTTTACTTGTATTGTGGATATTAGCTTTTAGTTTTTAATGTACGTGTATATATATATTTCTATGTTATCATCTTTAGTTTTCGTTCTTGTCTTTACTTTGAGGACAAAGTATCCTATTTTTGAAATTGTGATTATACGCACTCATGCATTTTGATGATCTGGTGATGTTTGTTCTGATAATAAAAAGGTAAGTTAAGGCTTGAAGCATGACATTTGAGTCTATACTTGATTATGGGTGCAATATCATGTGTGTTGTGAGCTTATTTTGTTGTATTGATCCATCTTGTATGGACTCAAAACTTGCCTTGTTACTCTAAAATTGGTTTGATGATATGGTTGATTTGGAAAGGATCTTAGGCATTTGTTCTTTTAGCGAACCCACTTTTACCCTAAATGACCTATCAAATGAGTGAGCGAATCCCTTGTTCCAAATTTTTGAGCTTCTCACTTTCTTGACACCTTACTAGCTTAACCTTGTTTGATGAAATGCCTTGATATTGGCCTTGATCTATCCTTGAACATATGAACCTTAATTGAGGCAAAAAGCCTAAGTTGAGGATGGCTACAAATTGTGGCCCTAGTTTGGGGAATGGATATTGTGTACTTCACCTCAGGCTAAAAGCCTAATTTGAGGGTTGCCGTTATTGTGGTAAAGTAATAAAAATGAGTTGGTTAGTTGTAAAATTAAGAAAAAAATTTAAAAAAAATGAGTCGAGTGAAAAAAAAGAAAAGACAAGTGCCTTGAGTTGAGAAAAAATAGTAAGAAATGAGTTCAGAAATAAGGCACAGTTGAAAATAGAAATAAAACAATCGAGAAACGTTTAAAATAGGAGAATAAGGGTGGATTTAATGAAATGGGTTGGGTTATGAAAGCAAAAGGTGTTGGTAAACATGGTTCAAGGATATCTTTTAGTCACTACTTGTTCAAATTGCCATATCAAATCCCCTGAACCTATGTTACAAGCCCATAAGTCCTAAAGTAATCCAAATCCACTTTATCACCAAGTCAGAAGATGAGTATAGAGGCAAGCCTATGGTGTTAGTCAATATGCATAAATTTCAATTGTGAGAGTGAGAATGTTTCCTTAGTCCTTGAATTCCAAATGCTCCTTGAGTGAGTAAGAGGGACTTCTTCTCTATGAGGGTATTTACACTACTTGATTAGCATATGGCTGCACTAGTGATTGTGGATGGTTAATGCTCCTTAGCTTATCATAGTTGGGTTGCCAAATTTATCATCATATTTTGTTATGCTTAGTAGCTTTGCAATATGGTTTTAAAAATGATAGTTGAGTCCCTAAATTAGAGTGAATGTGCCATTAGTATAGTTGTTATTTATTTATCTTTGTCTACGTAGATTGAGTCGTTGCTTGAGGACAAGAAACAATTCTAAGTTGAGGTTGTTGATGTGCTATCAAAACACAACACATTTGATGTCTAAAACAAGGGATTTCGTGAATTATTAATGTAACTTTTATAATTTTTATGTGTTCTGTTTTGTTCTTGCAGAAAAGTTAGGTTGGCATGATTTTGAAAAAGAGTTGCAGATTTTGCTTAATCATAGGACATATGAGTTCACCTATGAGTGGTAGCCCAAGCTACGAGTCATAGGTGTGTCGCAGCAACAAACAAAAACTAAAAATCAGAAATCTGCTAAGTGGAGGTCACACCTACGAGGTCATCTTATGATTTGTAAGTTGCAGTACGACTCATATAGGTGGATTCATAGCAACAATCAGAGAGCCAAAATGTTAGACCAAAAACTGAAGGCCTAGACTACGAGGCAAGCTACTATTTGTACTAGTGGATCATACCAGAAGAGTCCATGTTTCCAAGAACCTAATATGAGACCCTGATTATGACTCGTAGGGCATCCTCCGAGTCATACCTATGAGGTGTACCAGCTGCCAGCTATCTTTTCTAGGTAATTTTTAGGGTTAGTTTGTAAACACCATATATAGTTTAAGTTAGGGTTTTAAAAGAAATCCAAAACAGATTTGAATATACTCTCAAGACAACTTTGAGGTTTTTAGCTTAGCTAATCATTTTCTCTTGGAAAACCCAATTTTGGTGAATGTAAACCTTGCTTTGTGCTTATTATTAATCTATCAAGCTTGTGGTTTGCAACTTGTGGTGTCTTCATTCTTCATTGCTTGTGGTAAAAATCCCAACTATGTCTTGTATTTTCATTTTTCTTGGTTTTACCTTAGCCATGAGTAGCTAAGCACCCACAACTTGGTGTTGTGGGAACTATGGGTAGTTGACTTGAGATGACCTACGTATCTCCCATATATATGATTGTGGTTTTGCATTTATTATCTAGTTTTGTTCATATTGATTATTGTTTGGTGGTGGCCAACACCAAACCCTGCCTATTATCAAGATCCTAACCAAGGTTGACGAATAAGAAAAGGGAAATAGATAATAGGATTCGATTGTTGTGTTCTCATCTAATCAACCAAACTTGACTATGGGGAGGTTGACTGGGACAATAGGTAATGGTTAGTTGGCACACCATGGTAGTCGACCAAGTGCCACAGTGAAACTTGACCTTCACCTTCACAAGAGAGCTAGAAGAACCTAAGTTACCATCCTGTATGCGAATCTCCAATTCTAGTTAAGTTTTTTAGGGTAATCGAGTTAATGAACCATGGGGAACACATTTCCCAAGTTATCCCTAAAATTAAGTGTTTTCCCACATCGTGGTATAGTGTTTATCTTGCTTTGTTTTTTGAATCAGAACCCCACCCCCCCTTTAGAGATTTTAGTTATAAATTCTTGAAATGATTAATAGTGAAGCCTTGTAGTAAAACCCTGTATTCATTGTTGATTCGACCCTAACCTTTATTTAAGTTAATTGCTGACAGCAATTGCTTTCTTCTGGGAGTGTGAACATCATCAATTGCCCTTCACTCTTAGGATTCTGAACTATGTTGCTCGATAGTATATGCCTCTAATGCTGATTAAGTTAGGTCAACACTTGACAAAACTGTTGCTCAAGTTATTTGATGGTAACAAAATGAGACTCGATTTTATGATTGATACTGGAGATCTTAGATTTCATCCCCCTCAGAGTCTTATCTTATGTCCCATATTTCTTCAACAGATGATCAAACATCTCTTCAAGTTTAGAACTACTAGCACATGTGTTTTGGTTATATGATCGAATATAATGACCATCTTTGTAAACATCTTTGCAACCCCATTCTGCATTTCTATCTTGGCTCTAATTTTTGTCATAGTATCCCTCGCGGTTGTCGCTAAAAGCTCTATCTCGATTGAATTTCAGACCTTGGTTTACTTGACCTTAGCACTAATAGTCCTGATTAGAACCTTAGGCAGTGGTCTGGAAACCCCCCGTCAGATCAGTAATAAAATAAGTGTCCTCCAAATAGTAGTGATTATCATACATTAGTGGACGTGGAAGCTTACGAAGCACTACCTTAACTCACTCCTGATTCTACTTTATCATCACCTCCATGGCCGTACGAATTCTGGCAAGCTCTTACGTAATCTCTTCATTTATCTTAGCTTGCTCCGAATCAATGCTAATAGCATGCGAGCTTTTGGTAGATGCTCTATCTCTTTGCTCGTATGCACAATTGGTCATAATTACTGTCTCTATCCTTTCGGTAATCCTTGCTAATAGTTTATCTAAGAATATTGCCCCCATAATGGTATCATTATAAGCTTGACTATTTTCATCAAGAGCACAGTAGAAGATCTCTACCAAGGCATTATCCATAATCTTATGGTCCAGGACACTCCACAAGAATTTAGTAAACCGCTCATATACAGTAACGATCAAGTCACCAAGAAGTTTTTCAAAGTTATTGATCTGATCTTTCAACTTGAGCTTCTTCGATCTTGGGAAGTACCTCTCCAAAAAGGCCTTCTACAATATAGCCCAACTGTTGATCAAACTCTGAGGGAGCTCAAATAGCAATAGTGCTGTATTTCTTATAATAGACAATGGGAAGACACAAAGTCCCACATCATCCATAGATAGATTCTGTGTTCCTATCACACTCTTGCAAACAAATTTAGTGTTGTGTATATGGCTAAAAGGATCTTCTGATGGTAAGCCAGCAAATAGCCCATGGTCCTGCAGCATCTGAAGTAACCCACTCAAAACCACAAACTTTGTGTCAGCAAGTAGTGGTGGAAACATAATAGCTCCAATCACCTCCATAGCCATAGAATTCATCCTGTATTGATTCCACTAATAAGCGTTGGCACTAATATCCTATTAAAATGGAGTGATATGCTCAAAAAGAGGTGGATTTTCATGGTCAACATTTTCATTCTCTTTCTTATTCAGAGTTGTATTAGCTACATTATTGGTATTATCTTGGGCCATTCCTCTCAATGTTCTCTAGGTCAAATGGAGTCAAAGGTCTACCTCAACTTCGCATGTTAGGCATACACTTATACCCTGCAAAGAAACAAAAACAACAAAAAAGGTAAAATAAGGATTAATACCCAAATCAATTGAATTAACCAAGTCTATCTGTAATTTCTGGCAACGATCCTAAAATCTTGATGTCACCCAAGTTACACATCCTTTTTGAGGATAAAGTGATCATTGTCAACAAATAGAACTAACTCCCACTATGGAGAGAAACTAGGGTATAGTGTTCCCCATGATTCCCTAACTTAGTATCACCAAACAACCTAATTCTTTTCTAGTGTATAGTATGCTGGAAGTTATGTTAAGTTCACAAAATCCTTTGGCCTAGGTGAGAGGAAAATTTCACTATGTGACATGGCCTATCTCCATAGTATACATTACTAACCGTTACCTATTAGTCCTAGTACAAAAACTCCTTGGCCCAGTTTGGTTGATTAGATGAGAATATATCAATCTAATCCTATTAATTAATCTATTTTCTTATTCATCACTACCTTGGTCCAGTCAGTAATACTAAGTGAGCTCCAATGTTGGCCATCACTAGAAAACAAGCGAAATGAAGAGAATTAATTAATACATGTATGCACACTTTCCAAGCATTATGAATTATTTGGTTTACCTTGTTAGTTCTTCATGGTTCCCACAACCCTAGTTGTGGATTTAGCTATTCATGATTTGTATAGATGCAAGACTTAATGAATTGGAATAACATAATAGAGAATTTATAGAATTGAATTAAGCACAAGTAAATCAAATCTTCAATAGGAACTCAAAAATAAAATATCAAATCAAATTACAAGTGTTTCTCCAAACTCTCCAATGTTTTCTTTACTCAATGCACTATTTTTCTCTCAAACTGTTCAACTCTCTAGAAACTTAATGAAAAATAATCTAAAATGTTATTTATAATATTTAAAATATAAATTCTAAAAAAACAGAATAACTAAGTCAGCACATCTTACGAACAGCTTTACAGGTCGTATTGTGTTCTATGACCCGTAAACAGGCTCTCATACATTGTTGCTACAAAAATGGACTTATGATCAATGACACCCCTATGGTTTATAAAATGTTCTATGGCCCGTAGGGGTTTCGTTTGATGAATATTTAGAAAATACTTTTTCGTGATGCTCAGGGCATAAAACATGATATATGACTCATAAAGTAGTCCATGCCCCATCTACATGTTTGTAGAACAAACTTCAGGAAATCAGCCCCTCACTGGAATTGTCCATGAAACCTCTTTCAAAGCCCATATAATGATAACGGTTTGTAAAGGGTCTCGTATATCATCAAAAAGAGTAACTTCCTCAAAGTCTTCATAAAATCAAGGCCAACCCTACAATCCTGCAAATAAACACATAAAACCCACTAACATCGCATTGAGAACATACAAAATTCTAAGTTTTAAGCATCAAAAGTGTTATATTTTGATAGCATATCAAGTAGTCAATCTCGTCTTTAACTCCTAGAAACTATTCTCACACTTATAGGACAATTGAAACTTGACCTTCTTCTGAGTCAACCTAATCAACGGTGTGGATATGGAAAAAAAATCATTCAATAAATATGCAGTAATAGCTAGCCAAACCCAGAAAACACCTTATATCAGTCGGAGAGGTTCGCTTAGGCAAGTTCTTAACTGCCTCAATCTTTTGAGTGTCAACTTGAATGCTATCACTCGAAACTATATGGCATAAAAATGCCATAGATTTGAGCTAAAACTCACACTATGTAAATTTTGTACATAACTAAATATCCCTGAGCATCTGCAAAATGATTCTAAGGTTATTAGCATGATCCTCCTCATCTCTAGAATATACCAGAATATTTTTAATGATCACGAACATGTCAAGATACTGTCTGAATACTCTGTTTATCAAATCGATGAAGGTTGCAAGTGCATTTGTCAACCTAAAACACATCACCAGGAACTCAAAGTTACCATATCGGTTTCAAAAATCCATCTTTGGGATGTCACATTCTCTCATTTTAAACTAGTGGTAATCTGATCAGAGGTCTATCTTGGAGAAAATAGTGGCACCCTAAAGTTGGTCAAATAAGTCATCGATCCTCAGAGGCAATATTTATTCTTGACTATCACCTTATTCAATTAATGGTAGTCAATACACATCCTAATGGAACCATCATTCTTTGGCATGAATAAAACCGATGCACCTTACGAAGAGATACTCATTCTAATAAATCCATTCTCTAGAAAATCTCTCAACTAGTCCTTCAACTCTTTCAACTCTACAGGTACCATTTTATATGGAAAAATGGAAATCGGCCGGTATCGAGGGGAATATCAATTCTAAGTTGCTCTCCTTATCAAGAGGAACTCCAGATCCTCACAAAAATGTATCAGCAAAGTCACTCACGATTGAGATAGACTCAAGAGTAGGAGGCTCAACATCATCAAAGTTGACTCATATGAGGTGATAGATACATCCCTTAGAGATCAGTTTTCAGGCCTTGAGGTAGGAAATAAACCTACTCATAGGTGCAAAAAAATCTCCCTTCCACATAATAACAAGCTCATTAGAAAGCTAGAATTTTCTAGTTCAAGTTCTGCAATCAATAAACGCATAATAAGCGTAAAGCCAGTCCATGCCAAGGAACATATCAAAATTGACCATCTCTAACTCAATCAAATAAGCAAGAGTATCCCTAAGATAGATGGACACCACATAATCTCTATAAGTTATCTTAGTTTGAATAGACTCACCAACAGGAGTAGAAACAAAAAATGACTCAAGCAAGCACTTAGGAAGGATCTCAAATCGACGAACCACATATGTCATCACAAAGGAACAAGTTGAACCCAGATCAGATAAAGTATAATAATAAAATGTAAATAGTCAAAGCATAAATAGTTGTCACAATATCTAGTGCAACCTCTTGGTCCTATCAGTTCCCCATCAGATACAAACAGTTTGTCCCATCGCCTGCCCCTGGTGCTGTACCTCTTTGGTTATCCCTTACTAGTGGGGATGTGGTAGAATACTAGTCGTTATTTCCCCATATTGAACACCCTCTCTGAAAATGGCCTAGCTAGACACACTTGTAGCAAGCACTCCCTCTATCTCTATATCTTCCCAAATGCACCCTGCCACATCTCCCACATGGTGGATTCCCTTTTGAGCCAAGGGTCATACTTGCTTAAGACTTTAAACCTTGTGTTCTAATGTTTGGCTAACCTTGGGACTTTTTATAATACCTGTGTCTTAGGTCTATTTCATGAAACAGCCCCAAAAATAGCCTAGAAATGTGCCTTGGAAGTGTCTGGTATTCTAATTTCCATATATCTCAAAATCTATGCATTATATAGAAAATATGACTTTATATTCTTGTTCAGGGGGTAAATATTAGGAGAAAATAGTCTAATTCTGATTTTAGAGCAACCGTATCAAAATTTGAAATTCCTAAATTCAAATTCCATAGAGCTTTTTGCGCCCCTGGTGCGATGCACCAAGGGCGCGCACTTTAGTTTTAGACTTCGATCTAAGACTTTTAAGTCTTGGGACTAAGTTTTCCCAGACGTGAAAATGCCTATACTTAAACCATTTTTCATCCTTATATCATTCTAAACATTTTCCAATTCACATCCTTTAAGTGTTTAATAAAATGTCCGGATGTGATTTCTTGAGGAGTTGAAGGTCCAAAGCATGAGATATGATATGAATGACTATTTGATGATTAAATGAGCTTATATATATATATGATATAATCTATATAAAGTATTGCATTAGACAATACCTAATTTGGGGGGACAAGAGCCTGGGTAACCATGTTGGCGGTTTATGCTCATCAACCATAAGAGATGTTTATACTTCATTACCATGCAGATAATGTGTGATTATCATCAACCATGTAAGGGGTTTATACCTTGAATAGCTATCTTGGTCTCTTCTATAGATATGATATCCTATACAAGCATGAGTTACTTAAGCATGTTTTACTTAAGCATTGGTCATACATACTATATTGTTATATTATGTAATATTATTATATTATGGTGATGAAAGAAATGTATATATGTGTTGATTTCATGAATAGTATCGATAGTGTGGCGAGTTGACCATGCCTCATTTAGGGGATGGTAGGCCTAAACAACCATGTTGGGGGTTTTGTACCTCAATTGCCTCGCTTGGGGGGTAGTAGGCTCATGCAACAATGTTGTAGGTTTTGTAACTCAATTGCCTCGCTCAGGGGGTGGTAAGCCCATGCAACCGTGTTAGGGGGTTTGTACCTCAATCGCCTCACCAAAAGGGTGGTAGGCCTTGGTCTCTATTACGATGGTCTCTTCCTACACATGTAATATGTTTTATATAAGCATGTTTTATTTCAAGCATCATTTATTGTTACTATGCTCATCCATTGCCTATACGTATGCATTTTGCTTATATTTCTAATCTCTTGTTGTATTGCATCATAGATATTTAGTGCATTCAAATATATTAATGCATATTCTATGGCTACATAATGTTACCATATAGAAACCGGAGCTCCACTTCATCATCCTCTTCCTCTATATGGCTAGTACTATCTTTAGAGTAAGTTTGATGAGTACTCAACTCCTAGGATATATGTTTGGATCTTGGGTTTTGAAAAGACTCGCTTTCTTTTATTATATGCTTTTGACTTAGAGAATGAGCCCGAAAAGTTATCTTAGCCGCAGCTAAATTCTAAGGTTAGAGGTGTTGTTGGACAAGTTATGTCATGGTATAAAAGTCTCCCATTAGCCCATTTACACTTATTTTATGTTCTGTTGTTGTTGTTTAATTGCTTTTGCGACCAAGGATATGTAATGATATGCTAAGAGGCTTGTTTGGGATCCCTTTTGGTTTACCATTTGTCATGTCACATGTAAGCCCTAGGTCCGGGTCATGACAAACTTGGTATCAGAATAGTAGGTTGTTAATGGTCCTCAACATCCAACACACTGCATCGATTAGAGTCTTATTCATGGTTGTGAAGTGCACCATAACTATGAGTAAGAGACTGTGAGGCTTTCTAGGAAATATTTCCCTTCTTCTTGAGTCATGTCGTGCTATAAAAGTTAAGGTAAGGCTTTTCCCTATCGAATGTTCTTTACTATGCTAGATCATGCCTATCCCAAGAGGAAGGAGAGCTTGTACACTCGAAGAACAACTGGCTCATGAAGAGTTCCGGAATGTTATTTCCATGCTAGCTCAAGCTATGACTAATCAAATCAACTAAGGGGCCCAATCCCCTCATGCTCCTAGTTTTTCATCTAAGGTAAGAGATTTTATTAGGATGAACCCAACGGAGTTGCATGAGTCTAAGGTGGATGAATGTAATGAGTTGTTAGTTTATTTTGAGAGTTAGTCCTCTTGTTTTCCTAATAGAATTATCTTGATAATTTCAAGAAGAGTGTTTCGGATTATATTCCATAATTTCTATTATTTAGTTGAGCGATAGCCATAAATAATTAATTTAACTTATGGGCTAAAGTGGTTAGTTATTTACAAATCTATATTATCTTATATTAATTAAAATAAATAGTAGAGTTGGGAATTAGAGCACATAATTATTTTAGAAGAAAA